>RJVU01078462.1:436106-449077 GCA_003731715.1 Anabarilius grahami
TAAGATACACCAAAAAGACAAGTGTAAAGAGAAATCATAATAGACAACCCCAGCTGGGCAACATCATTAGATATGAATGTGATATTTAGGGGCAGAGCATAAGGTGAACTACAGAAAGGACTTTTTATTATTATTATTATTCTCACTTTTGTANTTTTTTTTTTTTTTTTTTTTTACACTCCAGGAGCAGGACACCCAATGAAACCTCACCGACTGTCTCTCACACACAGTCTTGTGCTGCATTATGGATTATACAAGAAGATGATGGTATGATCAGTCTGTTCAGCACTTCTTTAGTCCAATCACATTTCTCTGACAACATCAGATGCTCATAAGCAAAGCTCTCTGTACAGGTTTTCAAACCATACAAGGCATCCCAGCATGACATGTGCCGGTTCCACTCGGAAGATTACATCGACTTCCTGCAGAAGGTCAGTCCAAACAACATGCAGGGCTTCACCAAGAGTCTTAACGCCTTCAACGTAGGAGACGACTGGTAAGTTATCTTTATATAAAATAAGTGTTAGCTTGTTTTAAATCATTATTGTTGTCGAAGTCTTGATTAAAATATTGGCTTAAGATTTTATGTTAAGTTTTAGGTTACAAACCAAATGTGTTTTAATGAATGTGAGCGTAAGGAAGGGGGCTTTCACACTGGGCACGTTTGCTGCGGTCCTAGTCTGATCGTGATTGTTCCCAGTGCCCCCCGCAGCATTGGTCTGGTTTCACACTCAACTTGATTCTATCGAACCCTGGTACATTTGCATTCATCTTACGTCATCACAAACATGCACGGCATATGATAAGTACAGAACATGTGTTTTTTAATTAATTTTTCACTTTTTACATTTTTCATGTGAACTGTGAACCGTGCCCCGTTTTGAACTAAACAGCCAGTGTGAATGCACCCTAAGTAGCAAATCTGCTTGGTATTATATAAAGTAGTGCTGGGACAATAAATCAATGCATCGCAATTTGTGGACCGATTTCTGAGGTTTTCAGTATGCATCGTGATTCTCTCTCCAATCAATTCCGAGTTTAGTTTTTAACAGCAGATGGAGCTCGAGGCTAGTTTTTAACTGCACACTGAAATGCTTATGAAGAAGAACGTGTGTGAATCCACGTAAGTGGTTAAATGTACTTGTACCTCAGAATGCTTTTATGACGTGAAATTAATGTAAACATAGCCCACTGCGAACGCCCTTGTAATTCGCTTCAATCTTTTTGAACTCTATGAAAGATTATTTTATGGAATATTCAAGTGGTGTTTATAAGGAATCGGAAGCAAGCAAGCAAGCAGAGTACAGCTGTTTCTAAAGCACGCAGCTCCATCAGTTGTTAAAAGCTAAGCTCAGAATCGATTGGAGAGAGAATTGCGATGCATACTAAAAAATCTCAAAATCGATCCAGACTCACTTGGAGAATCATGATGCATCGATTTTATTGTCCCAGCCCTAATATATTGTTCTGCTTTTAAATGTGTGATTAAGACTTTTCTAATAATTTGTCCTTTTTTTGTTTTTAGTCCTGTCTTTCCAGGTCTGTTTGAGTTTTGTTCGAGATACACAGGTGCCTCTTTGCAAGGAGCAACTCAGTTAAACCACAAGGTCAGATGGTGGAAATGTTCCCCTTACACGTGCATTGTACATTGGGAAACCTTTTTTTTTTTTTAACCTGACATAAAAATTGTTAAATTCTGTAAACAGCAACAGTTGCTTTGCTAAGGTAGGATTGGTCAGCTCAGCCAGCAATGTTTTATAGATGAAGGGTCTTAACTAACTGCCTGTGCACTGTACATCTCATTCTTTGTGTAGTGCCTTCTTAAACTACTTGTTTTTCACTGTTACATTGTTCTGTACTGTTGCACGGCTTTGCCACAGGTTTCATATTCACATCCTTAAAACAACTGATGCTAACAATTTATTATAATTATAACAACAACAAAAAAAAGATCAATAAGTTTACAAAAGTTTGTATTTAAAAATTGATTTCTGCTTACTGAAAATAAAAAGTGATGTTCCAGGGTCCCCGTGGGTTCTTAAAAAGTCTTTAAATTCAGTTTTATCAAACTTAAGGCCATAAATAGTCTTAAATATCTTACATAGTATAAGAAAAGTCTTAATTATCATTTCACATGGTCTTAAATTTTGGGGATGGGAAAACAGGAATCACAATATGGCTGAATGTGATTAATTAACTTCAAAACAGGCGATGATTTAATTAAATGTGAATGCTGCACGTTTCAAATGCTGTGGTCATATAATGCCCATAAAGTGCTGGTTAAAAGCACAGCACTGCTTTTTGTTCATAGGTTACTGAGGTAACAGCTATATTTCTGCCTTTTCATAAGCGCCATCTACTGGCAGAAAATGAATTTGCTAATGTGAAAATCGACCCGTAATTTTACGCAGCATGTTATAAATGTTAACCGGTGAAGTGACGAAGCTGCATTCTAAAGAAATCTAAACAATTCGAATAATAAGGTGTATATACACTGATGAGCCATTACATTATGACCACCCCCAGCCTAGAGCAATGAGCGTGCCTGGAAACCGAATGGTGCCACAGGTTTTCTAATGGTAAATTTCTGTTAATGCCTTGGCCTAACATGAATCCAGTCAAACATTTGTGGTTCGACTTGGAAAAGCGGGTTCACGCTACTTCACCACCACTGTTTTGTGGGCTAAAGGAGATCCTACATGTTATTAGACAGGTGGTCATAATGTAATGCCTCATATATATATATATATATAAGTGATCATTTATAATTTTGACTCATTCCTTTTCTTAAAAATTGTTCTTTAAAAAAAAAAGGCAAAAAGGTGAGGTTTTTCATTTGATGAAACTTTGTTTGTCAATACCTGTATTTGAACTGTAAAGTTGTTTGTTTTTACAGTCAATTTACGATTTAGTATGTTAACATAGACATTGCTCTACCCTGCTTATATGATATAAATTTTATTTGTGCAGGCCTTTAAAAGCCTTTAATTTGATTTCAAAAACCCTGCAAATCTCCTGTATTCGAAATCTAAAATGTGTCGTTAAAAAGAGTATTTTTAACTCAAAAATAAAAAGAAGAAAACTTGAAACTTAATACAGATCTTGAACTCTTTGAATTCCTGCATTGTTTTTGATGAAGACTAATTCAGTTGTTCATTGCATAGATATGTGACATTGCTATTAACTGGGCTGGAGGTTTACATCATGCAAAAAAGTTTGAGGTAAGCATATGATTTCTTTTCACAAATTAATACAAAGGTGAAGGGGGGAAAAAAAGCATACAATTACCTGCACTTTAGCAAGCACATCACGTGTGCACATCTACAGAATTTTGTTTTCTATTTTCAGGCGTCAGGATTTTGCTACGTGAATGACATTGTCATCAGTATTCTCGAACTCCTGAAGTAAGTGAGATATGGAGAGGAAGTGACATCACACTAAATAACTAGACAGTCGTGATATTTTGCATTTAATTTGATAGTTTTTGCTGTTCACTTACACCTATGATTAATGCTTATTCTAAAATGCAGCATTCAAAATGATTAAGACATACAGACATATTTATGAATGTATAAGTCAAACCTTTAATCACTCTAAGTTTTTTGTAATTAACCTTAAACAGTCTTGCAGGTGTGGCAAATAAAGTAAAAATACAGATTTCCCATGTAGTTTCTCAATTAAAAATATAATTTCTGCACTGCTCGGAGTATCAAATGAAACTGCAACCTGCTTGTTTTGTAGCAAATAGGGCAGACATAACAACATTGGCTCAACTAATGACATGAGTTTGGGGCAGCAGTACCTGTTTGTTTGACCAGTGTTGGTGTCTGAATCCTGACAACAGTAATTGTATGATTGCAGTTGTTTTTTGGTGATGCTAGAGGTGTAGAAATGACACACTTTTAAAATGATCTTGTAAAAGCTGCATCCATAATGATAGAATTAGCTAAATGCTTTTTGACACAGTTTAGATGGAGTATAGAATGGACTTGTGGGCTACAACTTATCTATACATATCTTTACTGTTTCTGTCTCTGATAGGTATCATCCACGTGTGCTCTACATTGACATTGACATTCATCATGGTGACGGTGTACAGGAAGCATTTTATCTCACAGACAGGGTCATGACTGTATCCTTCCACAAATATGGGAACTACTTTTTCCCAGGAACTGGTATGATGTTCTTACTTTCTGATATAAGTTATCTATACAGTGTCATCCACATTGTTTTAGCCAGGGCTTAAAAACAGGGAGAAAAATCAATCAGTTCACTCAGAGCAGAATCAGAATTTTAACAGTTCTCTTCATGTGTTCCTTCTGTAACCATTACTGTTCCGAAAACGGTTTGATTTGAAAAAATACCAGTTAATAACGTTATTTTAATTAATTAATTAATTTTTATTTAGTTTACTTTATACAAGAGCTTGAATAAACCTTGTCGGCAAAACCTCATACAGTAGGTCCACCCGCCTCAATCGTGAATTAAGTGCTGCATGCTTTTTGGACCATCTCTGTTTGTTTGCAGTGCAAGGGTAAAAAAACAACTGGTTCTTTGAATAAATAAAGTGTTTTCTTCAATCAAAAAACAGTGTTTGTAAAGGCTAATGTTTTATGTATTTTAGGAGCGGAGAATAGTGTCTTTGTATGGTATTTTCCATCTAGTCATAGGCAAAACAGCTTGTGCATAATACTTCCATCATTTATAACACAAGATTATGACCAAATGTGTTAAATGACAGGTAAAACTGAGCACCCACATAGCTACAATAAACTTTGTAACCTGTAAGTTGATCGTAAAGGGGCGGTCACACTACACTTTTTTATTCCATTGACTTCCATTAATATGCATGCGAATGCAACAGACCGCAAAGGCAGTAGAAGATTGATACTGTACGTCATGGCGTGACCTGTTGGCTGATTTAAAAAAAACACAAATATTTTTGCAGTAAAGTTGAGTAAATTGTATATTTTTAAATTTTGAATGGATTACTATTTGTTATATGTTGAATTCATGTTTATAAAAAAGACGCTGCAGAGCATGATGTCATATCACGACCGCTGTAGTGTCCGAAGAAATTTTACATGCTCAAAGTCTAGTGTGACCGTGGCTTAATATGATGCACTTACTGTCCCAGATGTGGCCATTTTAATAACTGACAAAACACAAACCTCAGACATTTGTTGGTGAGAAACCTTTTAACTACATTGAGCTTGATTTTGGTAAAATGTTAATAATATGATGACACACGATGCAAGTGTGCTCATATCTGTCTGACCAAGTCTGACCATACAAAAAGCTACAAAACTAACTTAATTATAAAAAAAATAGTTTTTTTTTTTTTTTCCTGAGTAGTAGCAGTTCTACACTAACCTGTAATTTTCGCTGATTTCAAAACACACACTACGCTGGATATTACCTGCCATTCATTTTCACTAAAATGTAATGCTTTAACGGTTGGTGACATATCCTTGGAAAAACTACTGCGATCCAACAGCTAATGCCAGCACATTGCCATTGCGACTTACCTATGATGACTTAACGACTGAGCATGGACATTTCAATCACGTTGAATGCGTCAACGTCACATTTGCAATTCATGATTGGTTGACTGCCAAATTAAAATATTAAACAGAATAAAAAAATAACGTTATTAACCTGTTAATAGTAATTTCAAATAAGCATTTCTGTTCAGAATGATTCAACTTGATTTCATTTTTGTTTGTTCCTGTTAATTTAGTTTGTTTCCGTTTGTTTTTGTTTTCGTTTCTTAAACCAGTTCAGAGCCCTGGTTTTTGCTGTTAATAGCACATTCATATGAAAACATAAATTCATTTTTTAAAAAGCAGCAACTGATCAGCTTAATCTTCAAAAACACACAGACTGCTGTTGAAACACTGTAATAATAATAATGTACTATGTTTTTGTTGTATGCGTTAAGGTGATATGTATGAGGTGGGGGCTGAGAGCGGCCGCTACTACTGCCTCAATGTCCCACTGCGAGATGGCATTGATGACCAGAGTGAGTTGATTTATGGTCTAATATTCATATTTGAGTCGTTATACAATTGAACTTGCAAGTCTGAAAGAGCGAAGTTTCACTCAGATCATGTAGTTGTAATAGCAAAGCCATAGACTGCTGTTTAACTGGGTGGTATAGCGACAAAGATATCATATAATCTACCATATTAAATCTGTGAAGAAACAAACTACTGTTTTGGGCAGATAAAGTAAAGAAAGCAGTAATGAAAAAGCAGTCTTATGGCATACATGGGAGCTACTTCATTGCTGTTTAAAAACATCCCAGGATGCACCTCATGGAGTAGGTTGAGAGAATGTGCAGGGGGTAAAACGAGAACCTCAACTTTTGGTTCCAAAAACTTTCAGGGTATGTAAGTAGCTGTAGCAACTTAATCTATAACCATGACCTGCGCTTTCTGAGCAATGTTGGCACTTCAAAAAAATAAAAAAAAAAATTCCACCTGTTACTTCAAGTATTTTATCAAAACATCAAGATAGAATATTTCAGAGTCCAACATTCTTGACTTCATTGCATAGCAAAAGGGAATGTTGAATCTAATTGTGCAAAAACAGACTCAACTTGTGGGTAAAAATCTTATGCAAACATACAGCAATGATTTAAGCAGTTTTTGCTTTTATATTCTCAGGCTATAGACAGCTGTTTCAGCCAGTTATCAAGCAAGTGGTGGACTTCTATCAGCCAACATGTATCGTTCTTCAGGTGAGAGCTGATCTCTCAGTCAATCATAATATTGTGTTGTATTTGTTGCTCATCTCTCTGGTTTTGTCTGCAGTGTGGAGCAGATTCTTTGGGATGTGATCGATTAGGATGCTTCAATCTCAGCATACGGGGCCATGGGTAAGAGACGCCATACTTTCACATCATCATCTTCTCACATCTTTTCTTGAAATACACACAGTATTTTGAAACCTTGAATGTAAAACTCTTTGATAATCTTATTTAAAACACTTGTATTTGTAGAGAATGTGTGGAGTTTGTGAAGAGCTTCAAAATCCCGCTGCTTGTGCTGGGTGGAGGAGGCTACACGGTGCGAAACGTTGCTAGATGTTGGTGCGTTCATTATTTCATCATTTTATCTCAATTTAGTATAAATCATCAAAAGAGAAAAAAAGTAAACTTTAAAGGGGTCATATTTTATTTTCAATTTTTCTCTCTCTCTCTGAGTTCCACTTACAATGTATTTTCACAAGTCTTTTTGCTGCTGCATCTTTAAAATGTGAAATGAGCAATAGTGCCTTCTTTTGCTAACACATAATCTCTGGGTTTGCTGTCAAGTCCAAAAAAGTTTTTTTAAACTTCCCGTTTAACAGAGTTGGTCGAAATTAGTCATTTAGAAGATTTAGTAATTCACAAATTTGTCATTTTTAATAGAATCTTTACCATGATATAAGTAATTTTCAATCACAGTAAGGAACACTGTCACAATATAGATGCTACTTATTATAATTAAAGCCATACCCTATATTTCTCGATTTTGTTGCTTAAATGACTGCAAATTAAATTTGGAAAATGTTAAAGGGATAGTTCACCCAAAAATGAAAATTTTATGTTTATCTGCTTACCCCCAGGGCATCCAAGATGTAGGTGATTTTGTTTCTTCAGTAGAACACAAATGATGATTTTTTTTTATCTCCAACCGTTGCCGTCTGTCAGTCTTATAAAGCATGTCAATGGCAACACAATCTATAAGAGTCAAATAAACACGCACAGACATATCCAAATTAAACCCTGCGGCTTGTGACGACACATTGATGTCCTAAGACACGAAACGATTGGTTTGTGCGAGAAACCGAACAGTATTTATATCATTTTTTACCTCTAAAACACCACTATGTCCAACTGCCTTGCACATCTGGTTGGTGAGGTCTGAACGCGCTCTGACAACGGAAGTGACGTCTCGCACTCATTGAAGTATAAGCGTGAGAGATCACTTCCGTCATCAGAATGCCTTTTCAGACCTCACCAACCGGATGTGCAAGGCAGTTGGACATAGTGGTGTTTTAGAGGTAGAAAGTGAAAGTGAAAGTGAAGTGACATGTAGCCAAGTATGGTGACCCATACTCAGAATTTGTGCTCTGCATTTAACCCATCCAAGTGCACACACACAGCAGTGAACACACACACCGTGAACACACACCCGGAGCAGTGGGCAGCCATATCTGCGGCGCCCAGGGAGCAGTTGGGGGTACGGTGCCTTGCTCAAGGGTCTCACCTCAGTCGTGGTATTGAGGGTGGGGAGAGTGCTGGACATTCACTCCCCTCACTGACAATCCCTGCCGGACCTGAGACTCGAACCCATGACCTTTGGGTTACAAGTCCGACTCTCTATCCATTAGGCCACGACTGCCCCAAAAAATGATATAAATACTGTTCGGTTTCTCACATAAACCGATCGTTTCGTGTCTTAGGACATCAATGTGTCGAACTATCCCTTTAAAATCTCATCAGACTCTTTGACAGCCACCAATGTTT
The DNA here is from genome assembly GCA_003731715.1 of Anabarilius grahami. Lineage (NCBI taxonomy): Eukaryota > Metazoa > Chordata > Actinopteri > Cypriniformes > Xenocyprididae > Anabarilius > Anabarilius grahami. The sequence continues at coordinate 444,622 of RJVU01078462.1, forward strand.
CACTTAAAACAACTGAATTGTATCTTCATTGATCTTTTCTGAGAATTGTTTACTCTCACTTACAACAAAACTGACAATTATCTATAAATCCCTTAATTACATTTTAACACTCAGGCGTGTGTACAAGCATCAGACTTTTCACCTCCAACAATGGTCATGTTTTCACCAATACTTATTGATAATCAATTACTCTTGCTTTGAACAAAACCAACCAATATTTAAATCTCTAAATAGAACAATACTAATATTTAAATCTCAGAATGGAACAATACTGACATATTCATATTCAATTAAGCTCTTTTGGCCAGAAGCAATTGCTGAAAATTTCAGAGGCCAAAGTGTCGGTGCATCCCTAGTTTTTAAAATAGTCTGCACTGAAACGTGCCATTCCCAGCTGTTCTTTTCTAACTTTGGGGTTCTTCAGAAGAACATGTAGTTCATATCTCACCTCTATCAAGTGTCTGATCGTCGGGGAGATCATACACCAATCAGGCATAACATTATGACCACTGACAGGTGAATAACACTTAGCTCTTCATCACGGCATCTGTTAGTGGGTGGGTTATATTAGGCATATATTTTGTCCTCAAAGTTGATGTCTTAGAAGCAGGAAAAATGGCGTAAGGATTTAAGCGAGTTTGACAAGTGCAAAATTGTAATGGCTAGAGCATCTCCAAAACTGCTGCTCTTGTGGGGTGTTCCCGGTCTACAGTGGTCAGTATCTATCAAAAGTGGCCCAAGGAAGGGACAGTGGTGAACCAGCGACAGGGTCATGGGCGGCCAAGGCTCATTGATGCACGTGGGGAGCGAAGGCTTGGTCCGATCCAACAGATGAGCTACTGTAGCTCAAACTGCTCAAGAAGTTAATGCTAGTTCTGATCGAAAGGTGTCAGAATGACACAGTGCATCGCAGTTTGTTGCGTATGGGGCTGCGTAGATGCGGACCGGTCAGGGTGCCCATGCTGATCCCTGTCCACTGCTGAAAAAGTGCCAACAGTGAGCATCAGAAGGCATAAAGAAGGCATGCTGGCTGAGGCATTGTGATGCTTTTTGTTTCTGCTGGGAAACCTGGAATTAAGGGATCTGCTGCTAACATCTTGGTGCCAGATACCACAGCACACTTTCAGGGGTCTAGTGGAGTCCATGCCTCGACGGGTCAGGGCTGTTTTGGCAGCAAAGGCGGGACCAACACAATATTAGGAAGGTGGTCATAATGTTATGATCGGTTTATGTTCAGGCTTTGGGGTTTTAACTTCAGAATTAGCTGTTTTTGCTGCTTGGTTTCAGTAAATGCTGGTTTCAGTTTTTATAATGTGTGTGCATATGTATATATATGTACATGTGTAATGTACATTAGTTAACTACATTAGTTGACATGAACTAATAATGAACTAATAATGCAACATTTATTAATCTTTGTTAATGTTAAAGTCAAAGATAATTTCAACATTTACTAATACATTAAAATCAGGAGTTGTATTTGTTAACATTAGTTAATGCACTAGTTGGTTGATACATTAACTAATGTTAACAAATGAACCCTATTGTAAAGTCTTACCTGTAGATGTTTTAGCAATGGTATAATGACCATATATAATTATTTCTCAGTCTCTTTATTAGAATATTATCAGAAAATACAGGAAATTTGTATGTAGTATTAAAAACAGGGGAAAAAAATGACTTCTATAGGCTAAAGTGGCTAGTATTTAGTGACCTCCCCTTATACTTGAGCAATAGCAGGAACCTGGCTTTCTTAAACCTAAATGGAATGGAAAAGGACTGGAAGGCCAAGAAAACTTTCAAAAGTGTTTCAGATTTTCTTCTTTGAGAAAATGGAAGAAGTCTTAAAGAAGACATTTTGTTCTTAATTTTTTTTTTTGTGTGTGTGTGTACATATTTCCTGTATTTTTCTGTTTGTATCATAATTAAGACCAAAAAATAAATATGGATGGTAAAACATTGCTAAAACAACAAAGCTGGTGGTGGCCTTTTGCACAGTACTGTATATACACATACATACACACGCACACACACAAATGGACAATTGTTAAATTGATAGCTCTAGTTTTCAAAGTACATAAACTTTTTTTTAAATAAAAAAAAAAATATGACCCCTTTAAACTATGAGTATATAATATCTTTGCTATCTTTGACTGTTCTCTTTCTGATATTTTCATTAATGCATCATAGCTTTCATTTTTAGGACATTTGAAACATCCTTGCTAGTTGAGGAGTCCATAAGTGATGAACTACCATATAGTGGTAAGACAACAACTGTGTCACATGAGGAAAAGACATCTAGAATTATTTCAAGTTTCTGTTCTTCTGTTACATATTATCTAGTGGTTGTGTGAATAAGTGTCCTCTAGGTCAGGGGTTCTCAATCTTTTTGGGGCCAAGGACCCCTTATAGGGTGGAAAATTTTCCTAAGACCCTCTCATATTTATAACTAAGTGATTAAAAAAGTTAATGTGGGTGGGAGTAATGAACACAAATGGTTGTTTTATTGGTGCAAATGGCTCCGATCTGTAAAAATTGACTTTTTAATAATACAGCAGCAAATGATCCAAATGATTCCATATTCGCATGTATTTGGATGCTAAACTAATATTTATTATGTCAATAATGCTTTGTACTTCATTAGTGTCCCAATATCCACATAAAACAGCATCCTTCACATGTGCAAAAATGTGTTTGAGTAACACCAGTGCGACGGTAAGGTGGTGTTCAGCACGTCCTGATATTGCTGAGTTAGATGCGTTCCTGGGTCAACATATTTTGTTGATCCTGGAACAACATTCTAGTCTGAAGATTTAGTCTTAACCCTATTCCTACCCCTAAACCTAACCCTACCCATAAGTTATCCCAAAAATCAGAGGGAAATGATAGATGAATAACACTGATTTAGAAGCACCAATTCATGGTTTTAAGCCTAAACTTGACATAATCTGTAAACTTGTCCCTTAAATCTGATTGGTTGATTTGAATGTTGTTCCAGGATCAACAAAAATGTTGACCCAGGAACATGTTGAACTCAGCAATATCAGGTTATGCTGGTGTTCACACTGACCAATGCTGTCTACAAATTGAGCCGAATAACTTTCTATTTTTGGCTGACTGCATTTTTAGTTTGATGAATAGGCTGTGATGTTCAGTTAGCAACACTAACTGATATGTTGTGTGTGCGCACGAGGTGCTGGCTTGATCATTTGGATTTTTTTCCTTCTAGCAGTGGAAACAACATATTTATGAGCATACAGATAAGAGTAAGGCGACATTCAGAACTGTAAAGGGTCAAAAGTTTTTTGTGTAGATTCAAAATAACAACAAAACGTTTTGCTTTTGTAAAATAAAGAAAACAAACCGGATACACCTTCTGCCGTCTAAGGCTCTCTGGCTCGTGAACTCGCATCACAAAAATTAACCGAAACTCAGCGTATACTTGCCTCACAGACATGAGAATTACGTCTATAAAAACCTTTGTGTCTACGTTTTGCTACGTTAAATGCATTAAATAAGTCACTATGGAATATAAGTTGCAGCATGTTTCAGATGATAACAAAAACACGACCTATAATCTGTAAAATACAGTTTAGCAAATTATTTCACGGACCCCCCGGCAATTGGTCTCGGACCCAACTTTGAGAACCCATGATCTAGGTTACAATGCACTGCTTTAAAACTACCCCATATTCTGTTGTTGTTGTTGTTGTTGTTGATGTTGATGATGTTGATGATGATGATGATGATATTTTAAAAATGTTTTCTCATGTCTGTATTTGTCCTCTACACAGAATACTTTGAATATTTTGCTCCAGACTTCACACTTCATCCAGATGTCAGCACAAGAATAGAAAACCAAAATTCTAGACAAGTATGCATTTTCCTTACATATATAATTCATCAATCTGGTGCACTTTGAGAGTTCAAAATTAAGAGCTCTAACCCATATTAACACTCTGGGGTCTGACGGTCACGCCGGCGATACATCGCGGTTTTTTCTTACCAGTGTGAAAGAGACTCAAAATACTCCATCAATGTTGCACATATAATTAAGAGTTATACACCATTTTAATCTGTGGAATATCTTCTTTCATTTGTATACACTCAGAGTAAAAACAAAATGTTGTGCTTTTTGTAAAATAAAGAAAACTAACATGATGCGTGATCTCTCGTCTCCCTCTGAACGAAGTCCAATCTGATAGTTCTCAGAAAATGAACTGTAACTTAGTGAATTCTAATGACAAAAAAATTACACTTATGTCAAAAGAAACATTGAGATGTCAGCTTTTAAATCGTTTAAGTCAAATCGAAAACAAACCATCTGTGTTTATGTAATCTGTATGAAAAGAGAGCCATGTCAGAAGTCCGTGATTCAGCTCATTATCCACTAATGCGGCCACGCCCACGGAGTGAGCGCTATTCAGAGGCAAATTCAGTCAATACATGCAGACAT
>RJVU01078462.1:449943-467793 GCA_003731715.1 Anabarilius grahami
TTAAGTGTGCAAGTTGAACAGAAAAAGTCAGTGCATTGACTTGTACCTGAACTTTAAAGGGGACTCAGCCCTCATTTAGTTGTGATATAGTGTCTCAGTCTACATTAAGGCGGGCATACTCTGTGTGAGTTCGGACACTCAGGAGGCCATGAGCCATTGCACGTTACGAGTCAGTTAACCTGATAAGCAGCTGGTACGTGGTACGACTGTACTGCACTGCGAGCCAGTGGCAATTCCTGTAATCGTCAACTATGCAAATATGAAAATAATGTGTAAGTGGTGCCCTGTAAGTTCCCAAATGTACGCTAAACTCAACACATGCACAAATGGAGTTCTTCTCTTTGCACAGCGCAAACAGACAGTCTTTTGCGATTTGATAAGGACACAAAGCCTTATCACGCTTTTGAGTTTAGTTTGTTTGACAGTGCTCAAAACACGGCATTAAAGACCTTTTATGTTATTATGAGGTTTAAATATATTTTCAGGCCGGGTCTAGTTAATGAATGGGGAGCACTGAAATCTATTTGTGGTGGTCAGTGTTGATATTGTGGCTGGCCACCACAAATAAATCAATGAATGGGAAGCATTGCAATTTAAATTTTTGGATGAACTAATAAAGTTTGGGAATATAGTCATTTTGACAGTGACACGCTTTGAACTGAAGGTGTTTTACATCAATCTGGCATTTGAATATTTTCTAGGACATGTTTTAAATTAAAATTGTAGTTTGTCAAAATGTAACATTTCTGATTTCATATACAAAAGTATTTATTAAGGTTAGAGCATTGGTTTAAAACGGAGGTCGGCAATCCGCGGCTCTAGAGCCGCATGTGGCTCTTTAGCACCACCCTAGTGGCTCCCTGGAGCTTTTTCAAAAATGTATGAAAATGGAAAAAGATGGGGGGGGGGGGAATATATTTTTTGTTTTCATATGGTTTCTGTAGGAGGACAAACATGACACAAACATTCTTAACGTTTTNATTCTTAACCTTTTCCAATGCTGTAAAAATGTGTATAATAAATATTAAATTACAACATTTCTGTCAACGAAACACACGTTTCAGCGCGGCGAGGGTATGCATCGACGTCACTTTCCCGCCGAAAGCGCGCTCCCTCAGCTGGACTGAGTGACAAAAGAACATGCTGCGTGACTGGATTTAATAGGGGAAACTGCGAAAACGCGAGTAAAACAAACGAATTACACTAAAGGTTGGACTCGAAAGTGACTCAGATGTTGAATCATGCACCAACAAGTTGTAAAAGCTTATATAAGGCTTTTACAACTTGTCAAATAAACCTAATCCATGGATATTGACATGCAGCCAGGAGTCGTGTTTCCTGACATTTATATGTGCCTGATTTGACGCCGGGGAAACACATAAAGCAAATCTGCCTGTGAATATTTTACTACAATATGTAGGTTTAAATCCACGTAATCACTTATATCAATGTTATATTGTCATATTGTCCAGCCCTAAAACATATATAGTTTAGTTTTTGTCAGTGTTTATTTTAAAACACACAATTATGCAGAATATAAGATGGAAAATATTTAATTGATGATTTGTCAACATAATATATAACAATACAATATATATGGAATTATTTTACCTCAAAATCCAACAATTTGACACAAAATGATAACTGCAAATCCATGTTTCAATGCTGGAGTCCAGCTGTTTCTGTGAATTGCAGAAACAATTAGCTTTAAGCAGTTTTTAAATATATACCTCGGGAATACCTCATTATGTATTTGTAGCCTACTTATTCATTTTGATAGTAGGCTAATATAGCTAATATACACTTACAGCCTGTGTTGCCTTCATATAAGGCTTATATAAGGCTTTTAATTTTTTGCAGCTCCAGACAGATTTGTTTTTTGTTTTTTTGGTCCAATATGGCTCTTTGAATATTTTGGGTTGCCGACCCCTGGTTTAAAACCTCAGATGGTGCTTCAAGTAAATGTTTCACTGGTGTTCAGGATGCCTTCTTCAGCAGTGCGGACATTAACCAGTACTTTACCTCTTTTTGTAGTATTTGGAGCAGATTCGTCAAACTGTGTTTGAGAACTTGAAGATGTTGAATCATGCACCAAGTGTTCAGATCCATGACGTTCCCTCTGATTTGCTAAGCTATGAGCGACCGGATGAGGCTGATCCTGATGAGAGAGGATCAGAAGAGAACTTCTCTAGGTGATTATAATGCTGTAACTAGTGACTGTAACACTAACGTTCTGAAGTCTTCAGGTTTTTCTTTTTTTTTTCTTTTGTTAACTGAAAATAAAGACTTTTACATTGTTTGATAAATTTAATGAATAATAAAATCAATTTAAAAACATATAAAATTGGAGGCTGTGAGCCATTGCACACGTTACAAGTCAGTTAACCTGATAAGCAGCTGGTACATGGTACGACTACTGCACTGCGAGCCAAATCAATTTGAAAAAAAATATATATATATTACTACTACCAAATTTCAAATATATAATTTTTTTATATTTAGACAATTTAATGCAGCAAAAAAACAACTGGTCAGAACAAAAAAAGATGCCATGTTTTTAGACCTTGAATAATGCAAAGTAATGCTTTTTTTTTCTACTTCAGAAATCAGTATTTGGTGGAATAACCCTGATTTTCCAATCACAGCTTTCATGTGCATGCTCTCTGCCAGTCAGTCACATTGCTGTTGGGTGTTCACAAGCCATCAAACAAAGCTGAGCTGCTTGAATTTTTCAGGCAAAAATTCAGGCAACTCGGCTTTGTTTGATGGCTTGTGAACTTCATTCTTCCTCTTGATCACATTCCAGAGGTTTTCAGTGGGGTTTAGGTATGGAGTTTGGGCTGGCCATGACAGGGTCTTGATCTGGCCATGACAGGGTCTTGATCTGGTGGTCCTCCAGAAGGAAGCAAGATTTCTTCCAGGATAACCTTGGCTTGAGTCATGTGTCCTTTACAAAGACAGATCTTCCTGATTCCTCCAGTTTTCAGCTTTGCCTAACACCTGGTCCTCTAATGGTTAGACAGGGGCCTGGAGAGGCCTACAACCCACAGTGTCTCACACCCACTGTAAAATTTGGTGGAGGACTGGTGGTGATCTGGGGGTTCTTCAGTAGGGCTGGAATCGGGCACAAAGTGGCATAAAGTCACCCAACAGCAATGTGACCGACTGGTAGAGAGCATGTCAAGATGCATGAAAGCTGTGAATGGAAATCAGGGTTGTTCCACCAAATATTGATTTCTGAACTCTTCTGAAGTTAAAACATTAGTATTGTGTTGTTTAAAAATGAATATAAATTTGTTTTATTTGCATTAATCAATTTTCTGCAAATAAATGCTCTAAATCACAATGTTCTTAAAATTTAGAAGAAACGTCAGTAGTTTATAAAATAAAACAAACATGTTCATTTAACAAAAACACGTACATATACATAATAAATCCAAAGAAACTGCTAATTGTGCAGTGGTCTCTTTAACCAGAAGAGAATAACAAATGTCAGCTGCTTGACTGCATATTAAACATCCTGACTATATTCTGACCAACTATGTCTGTTTTCTCACAGGCCCGAAGCTGCGAATGAATTTTATGATGGTGACCATGATAATGATAAAGAAAGTGATGTGGAGATCTGACGAAGAATGGATCTGACATGGGTCTTTAGCTACGATGGTGTCCATTCCTTGCCATATCTATAGTACTTGACTGCATTGTGATGAGTGTGTAAAAGCCAATTTGAATAGTTTTTCATTATGTGCACTGTAACTGTGTTTTTGGCCCTTGTGTAGAACTTTTTTGTCACAACAGTATTTCCTTTTTATCAAAGTTTAGCAATAAAAGGGAACTTCACACTGAGTCCTATGTACTACAGATACTGCATTTGTTTTGAAAAGGATCAGAAATCATGTGATGTATGATTGCATTGTATTGTATGCCTAATATCCAAGTGGTTATGATTAACTGAATATTTTTGCCTTGGCTTTTTCATAATTTGTTTATAGAATGTTTCTGTAATAAATCTGTTGGAAAAGAGCCTTTCTAACTTCTGTCTACACAGTCAAACCTGAAGAACTGTCCATAAGTGTGCTGGATCCTCCTCAATGCCATTAGTGCATTTTTTTTTTTTTCTTCTTTTTTTTCTTATCTCATAGTTACAGTATTTTGTCATAAAAAAACACCTCAGATTAATTTATAGTATTCTCACAAAGAAGTTTACTCAAATGTTTGTCACATCATATATAACACAAATGATATCTGTGTTCTGGACTGTAATCAACATTTTACCAACATTATACATTTGACCAAATCCTTTGTTCTAGTAGCAAAAATTCCAACAAATATCCTTTTCAAAACATAACATCATAGTGTACGTCAGAGTGTATCATGACGATGCTTCACACATACTATATTCCGCTTCCATAGCTGACAGACATTACATCATCATCAACACACATTACAGCTGTTGCATAAAACAGTCAAGGCATTATTCTAATTCATGTAAAACTGAATAAACAAAAAAATAAGATGCATGTTTCCTTGTATAGGGGGTTCATAAATATGTAGCTTTACATGAGACTGGGCACCCATTTCCAACCAAGCAAACCGTGCGATCTAGTGTAACAGTAAAGTCATGTGCCAGGGTGAGGCTATTGATTCCACTGTAATAGTAAACTCATTTCTAATCATTCCTTGGGAAAACGGAGGCACTGGCTAAAGCGGATTTGACCAATAAAAGGAGCAACTACACTATTTAACTGGCTCATTTACAGAGAAATATACTACATCACGATTCACTACTGAATAATGTCAGATGTCAGTCTCCAAATGACCAGCTGCATGAGTCTGATGAGTGTCTACAGTTCTTCACTCTCGTATAGGGGGGCGGTGTGGCGAGGACGAGGCTCGGTGCTTAATGTGGAAAACTGGCTTAAGATGGGAAGGCCTTTCATCAACCTGGCAGGAGGGGTAGTCTTGTTCATTCGAGCTAGAAGAAAATGGGAATTGCTATTTAGGGCCGAGAGACAAAGCAATACACAGGAAAATTCGGGTTAACTGAAAATAATTCAATATTTGAGTAGATGATATAACATATTAATCAGTGATATCACTGTCCTGTATTATGACATGTATCTAAAAATATTTTACTCATTTTAAACATGCAGTCTTATGAGATCACATTAAAGGTTCAGTAAGCAATTTCTGAGAGATGCAATTGAAAACTGAAATCAACACCCAAACAAACAATTTTGTGAAAATTTGCTAGATGTCTGTTCTGTGTGTGTGCTGAAAAAGATATTGTGTTTGTATATAGTCCTGGCTGTGTAAATAGGAGAACAAACAGAGTTGCTCGGACTGATCAGACTGAGCACCAAAACAATGTAGCCAATCAGCAGTAGGAGGCATATAAACTTATGATAGGGGAGGAGAGAACTGAGCAAGCGGGACCTTTGTAGAAAGACTGTAGAGAGAGAGATAGCTGAGACAGATGGCTAATTGGAAAAAGAAGAGTTACGATCAGGCAAGTGCTAGGACCTGCATTAATATTGGAAATCTTTCCAGCGCTGGAGAGACCTAAGCAGGAAGGCCTGAAAAAGGATTCCAAGATTGCTCTGGTTCTGCTCGATACGTGAGTCATTTTGGTTTTGATATCTTTCACGTCAACTCTCCTCACACAGCGGGCAACTCACTTTCCTCAAGCAGCGAGATATATCTAGCTGCAGACCAGCAGCGCCAGACCCACAGCCACAGGACGGAAGTGGCGGAGCTTATACAGTTAATGTAATGTTCTTTTATTAAATATGAGCTGTTTTCACATGGATTTGTCACAAACGGGATTCCCGCTTATATCTTGGTGAGGGAGTGGGGAACTGGAGCTTCAAACTCAGGGGCGAGAGGTCCCCTCGACCCTGTCCGAATGCCTCTGGCCACGAGCTCCAGGACCTCCCTTTCACAGAGCTATAGAGGATATGCATGTGATGTCACCGTTAGCTGGAGTGACTGCGGGTACGCCCACTGAGTGGCAAACATGCTGAGTGGCAGCATTGGTTTTCAGCGTGAATGCCGCAAAAAAAAACACAAAACACGTTCAAAATGAGAAAGAGTTTTGCGACTGACTGTACAAATAGATTTGACAAGAAATCTGAGGAATATTTTTACAGACTGCGAAAGCTAAAGAAAAGAGAAGCAAATGGATCGCTGCAATTCACAGAAACAACTGGACTCCAGGCAGCGAAATGTGAATTTGCAGTTATCATTTTGTCAATATGTTGAATTTTGGGGTATATTCTGCACAATTTGATGTTTTTAAATAAACACTGACAAAAACTATACAAGTTTTAGGACTGGATGATATATAACATTGATATAAGTGATCACTCAGATTTAGACCTACCTATATTGTATTTTATATAAAGTGTTCACTGGCAAATTTCCTTTATGTATTTCCCCGGCGTCAAAATCAGGCACATATAAATGTTTGGAAACACGATTCCTGGCTGCATATCAATATCAATGGATTACAGTATCTTTGGTAAGTTGTAACAGAAAGGCTATCGAGTCCAACCTTTAGTTTAATAATTTGTTTTACTCACATTTTTGCATTTTCCCTATTAAATCCAGTCATGCAGCAGGCTCTTTTGACACTCAGTCCGGCGGAAAGGGCGTCTTCCGAAGGGAAAGAGACGTCAATGCATACCCTCTATCACCCCCCAAAGATGAAAGTTCGATCGGCTACATGTCAATAATAAATATTTATTTATACAGGCATATTTATTTATATTATGCATTATATCTTTATTTAACATATGCCTAAATTGTATGTAAGATCAATTAATCTTTCAGTGAGAAACAGTGTTTAATTTACGAACTTTTATTTTGAAATGTAAGTAAATAACATTTGGCAGAAGCAAAAGTCTTTGCGTGTGGAGACCCCGTGCACTGTCCGCGTGACGTAATTTTTTACAGTTTTTATCATTGGGAAGGTCCATGGATGTCTACGCACACACCCCGTGTGCAACCCAGTTTTTGTGTCTTGTGTCTTGATGTCCAGCTCCTCCTTGCTTGATGTAATGGGTGGAGCTAGATGGCCCAACCACGCCCTAACCCTACCCTTAACCCTATCGCTAAACATAACTCCACACATTAGGTCCACATCAGTAGAGCTGGACTAGGTCAATATCCACTCATTACATCCAGAGAGAGGGAGCTAGACGTCATTCACCTCTGCAGTGAGCACCACTTGCTTCTTTCTGCGCTCGCGGCCAAAGGAGTATACTTTGAAAGGAGTGGAACGTGGAAAATGAAGTATATCCTGGTCTTAAGATCATTGCCTATGTTGCATAGCCTATTCTTTGTTTCGGGGCCAGTGCAATGAAGGGAGGAGTGTGTTTCATATAGGGGTGTGTTTGTTGGGGTGTTGATTTCAAATATCAAGAGTGTTTCTCAGAAATCACTTACTGCACCTTTAATTGAGCAACTACTTGGAATGTTTATACTTTTATAAATTAATTTGTCAAACGGGGCTATGTAAAAATGGGGAAAAGAAAGGATGAGCATTTACAGCACCTTACTAAACACTTTACAGATTCTTTACACATACTTAACAGAATTTACACATTTATACAGATTTTTACTTTATCAGTAAAAAATGTTTTATAATGCCAATGCAATGCATCTAAGCAAAACTAAGCAAAAAAGTTTCAGATGTCAGTCTAAGCAAAATAATCTTCACTCACAAACGTTCAAACAAGTCTCAAAACAAAGTGAGAAAAGTAAATAGAGTAAGTGCACTTACTGGCCACGTCTAGCCTGGCATTGCATGTAGACATGCCTGCTTCATTAATGGCAGAAACAGTATACCAGCCAGCGTCAGACTTAATCACTGGATCGATGATCAGGCACTGCTTTCCTGAATTGTCCTGAGAAAGACTGACACACCAAACATGCAAATGTCAGCAGAAACTCTGAAGCTTTCATCTAAATACTATCATTTACTGTAAACCAATTGGTTAAAAGTTCATAGAAGCATCTCTAACATTGTGACCACAAAATGGAACGAAATAGTCATTTAAGTGTATAAAACAGTGTCCGACTGTAACGTGTAGTGTCTGTAACAATTGCACGACGAAGAAGGGTATCAGAAAGAGAAGGCTTTAACCACAACGCTCAGGAAAGAAATCAAGAACCACACAAACTGAAATGTGAACCGACAAGGGGCTAAACATAGAGTATAAATACAAGGCAAACATAATGACATAATGAGTGCAGATAATATGTAACCATAAGAACAAACGAGGACATAAATAAAAAATGAAGGAAACTAAAACTAAACAGAGCAGGGAAACAAGAACTAAAGGAAACAAAACAGGTTATCAAAATAAGTGTCCATAATCATGACACAGACCTCATTCTCATAGGGTCAATCCGCAACATTTCCTTGTCTTTCTTCCAGTACAGCTGAGGGGTTGGAGACGCAGTCACCTTACACTCTAACCTGATGCCGTCTCCCTCCAGAGCTCGAGAGTTCCTCATCTTCACCACAAATGTGGGAGGACACAACTGTTCCTGAGCTGAGGAGACAGAGTAAACTGTTACATTTATTTCAGAATCATTGTGTCATATAATGTAAGTGGAACGGTGGTCACTAATGTGACTGCAGTATAGTAGGGTATTTGAGACGGGGCCAGTAATTCACACAATTCGTCATTTTGGAATGAACCTGCCCCTTAAAAATTGATCATTTTAGTCAGAATGATGGTTGAAAATAATAGTTTTTCCGCATATATGCTCATGGATGACTAATAAAATGCTAAGAACTTGTGAAGCATCCACTTATCACTGGATTCTGCAACTTCCAAAAATTTCAAATTCTGCTGATATTGTTCAAGTCAAGTCAAGTCAAGTCACCTTTATTTATATAGCGCTTTTTACAATGCAGATTGTGTCAAAGCAGCTTTACAGTGATAACTGGTATATAATTTTGGCTGCACAGCAGCTCTTAAAGAAAATGGTGTCAATGCAGGCAGATCAAAGCACTGTTGAATGTCAAATGTCAAGTCAAGTGCATGAAATTATGTTGTATTAGGCAAGACAGTGGTTATTGTTTAGTATTCAGTGTAGTTACCAATGCACAAATGCAGTGGAAAATAAATCATGATCAAAATGATCAAACGAAATCAAAATGACTGGAAACTGTTTGCCTTGCAAAAGTATTTTCCCCCTCAATTTCCACATTATTTTCATGTTGCAACCTGATTCTATAGTGCTTTAAATTTTATCAAATTAAAAAACTAAAATAATTATATTGCACAAGCATTCAAACCCTTTTTTGTTTGAATTTAACAAAGAAGCATTCCAACTTCTCTGGATCATCTTTGAGATGTTTCTATACCTGTGACAAATTCAATTTACTGGACATGCTTTGGAAAGGCAGTGTTTGCTTTTTAATAAATTTACAAAGTTATCACAAATCTGGTTTTTGCTTTGTCATTATAGGGTCTGAAGTGCATAAATGGAAAAAAAATAAAGCATTTAGCATAAGGTTGCAACATGACAAAATGTGAAAAATTAAAGGGTAAGCCTTTCACAAGGCACTGTATTTCAAAAGAAAAGAAAAAAAAAACACTTAAAATTACAACACAAGCACACCATTACAGAAACTATAACTTAATTACAACACAAGCACACCATTACAGAAACTATAACTTTACTCTTAACGTTATACAGGTAAGAAAAAACTGCTCACCAATCACATCCAAGCGCAGGGAGAAGTGGCTCTCTCCAGCACGGTTCTTTGCTACACATTCATATACACCTGCATGATGAATGGTAACTATCTCAATAATGAAGGAGTGGACACTTTTCTCACACACCAGCATCTTATGGTAATCATCAGGTCGGATGGGTTTCCCATCTAGATACCAAGAAATATCTGGGGTTGGTAAACCTACAACCTGCAGGAAAAAAGAAGGAAAAGCTAAATGTTGGTGTACAAATGCTGCATTCACACCGTAGTCTCGATTCATCCCTACCTTAAAATCAATCCTGCAGAATCGTCCCTCTTCAACCGTTAGATCTTGCGGCACTTGTATAAAACGAGGAGCAAAACACTTCTCTTGGATGGTCGAAGCCTCGGTACTGTCCCCTCCAGGACGATTTTTTCTGGACCTGCTCAAGAAAATGTGGAAATTAACTGAATGAAACAGAAATTCAACCAAACTAAATTAATAAATTGAGCGATGACAAATATAAAAATATCAATCTTATTTCTGAAATATTTTAGGCCTATAGCTTGTATAAAGCCTTCTTAAATGATAAAAAGTCATACACATTGCAAAGTTAAGTTTATCAGAAAAAACAACAGTAACACATTATCACAGGCAGGGCTCAGAGCATCAGCTTGTACTAGAAAAGTCATTCGGGTTACACTTTATTTTGATGGTCCCCTTTAGACATTCTGCTGACTATAAGTAATGTTGCACCTACATGCCAACTAACTCTCATTAGATTATTAGTAGACTGTTAGGGTTAGTAGTATAAGTTGACGTACTTGCAAAGTTACTTCTAGTCAGTAGAATGTCTGTGGGGAGCATCAACATAAAGTGTTAGCAGATATCAAGTAGACAGTCTACTAATACACCAACAATTCTCTAATGATAGTTGACTTGTAGGTGCAATGTTACTTACAGTCAACAGAACGTCTAAAGGAAACCATCAAGTGTTACCGTAATTCAATATCTAATGCATTCACAAATGTCAGCCAGTGTTCATTCAGGCATCAAAACTGTTAGGTGTACATGCACTCTAATTAGATGAAAGCACTTCAGATACAAACTCTAAACTGATACTGCTAATGCAAAATGACATTTACCATAATCCTCCAGGGTGATGATCTTCTGGAGAGCCTGGCTATTAGAATATTGCATAAAAATAACATATTTTGAATAACATTAAAAATATGATAGACAGACAAACAAACTAAGGGAATTGAGACCTTGTGGTGTCTGTACACGTTTTATTTTAATAATAGCATCATGATGAACAGGATAGCTGAAGAGCACATGGATTTTACACATGCTATTTTAGGCCCATGGAGAGGCTGTTATCTGTTGCTTTGGCTTTGAAAATTCCTGTTGTAGACAACTAGAGTGATGGTAACAAATGGGAATAAAGTATAGCTGCATAAACTGCCACTCTTGAATACCAGGGGTTTTAGCTTCGCTTGTGGCATTACTTAATATCATATCATGTAACATGGATTCTCTGTAAGACACTCTAGCTTGTTCACACATGTGCAGATCATGAGCACTTGGGTATAAAGCCATGATCACTGCATAGCATTGACACCATGTTACAGTGTTGTTTGGATTGGTCTGCTTGTCTTTAAGTCTTTGCTCGTTACCTGAGTCTTTGAGTCCTGGAATATTATGTTGATTATTGGTTTGTGCTTGGACTTCCATTTATTTATATTAATGTAATAAAACTTTGCAAATGGACTCACAAACTGTTTACGACACTGACTCGTTATGTGCAGGTGCCAAACTCATCCATCTGCTCTCACTGTCAATAGAGTATACTTTGAAAGTAATACAAATGATTGAACATGAAAAATTAAGTATACTCAGGTCTTTATCATTTGCCTTAATGCTGTCCACTTCAATCAGGTGATCTGCTTTCCTGCTCTCCTTTCATTGAGGAAGGCCAAAGTAGAGGTCAATCGTCCATCACCAAGAGAGGTTAACAGCTCTAACATAAGCGCTTGACTGCAAAGAATTACGCATGAAGCATGCCAGATGCCACGTCAATTAAATAGTTAAAAAAAACAACAACTAGCTGTCAAGTTGCAGGTCCATTCATAAAGAAAATATCAAATAAAATGAAAAGACTCTTGAAGATTTGAGGTTGTCGATGTGGTTGTCAATATATTTCCTAATCAAACTGTGTATGAACACAGTATTTAGTGATACAAACATGATGCTGTGTGAATATAGCCATAGAGCAGTCATACTGGATTGCACAGAAACGATTTGGCAATTATGTTAAACATCAAATAACTGAAAATAACAATACCTGTGCAGGCTGTGAACTGAAAGGGTTTTCAAGATCAAATACTGAGGCAGCATTATCTGCACCCAACAATCTTCTAGCCATCCGCTCCTCATAGGACATCTTCTGCTGTGGGGACAAAAATGCACTTATTCTAAGATTTTCAGTGGAGCACTTTATCACCAATAGTCAGATCAGGAACTCAGGAAAATCTTTAGATACCTGACTGTTCCTTTGTTGAGGAACTTTGTTTCGTAGCTTCTTTTCAAGGTCTTGAATAAGAGCATCTTTTGAACCCTGAATGTCTTCATCTGTGGCACGAGACACTGGACGGGAAACAGTCCTCTTCAAGATTGGCTTTGGAAAACTATGAAACAACCCATGGGAAAACTGTATTGCTTAAAGTTTGCTCTTTTAAAGCTCTGGAGTCATCATAGATTTTAGTTATATTTCCTATTTTAAAGTATCAACTTTACTAGGTTTTTAAGAGTAACATCTGAAAAAGAATGATAAAGTAAAATAAAAACAAATTTTGACTGGGAAGTACTGGATGAGAACTGTTTGAGTTATGATTACAAACTTTTGCATCTTGGCATATACTAGCACATTTTGAAAAATTGTTCAGATCCTCAATGTAAGTAAAAATCTCTCCTCTTTCTAGAAGAAACAACTAATATACAACCCCAATTCCAAAAGATTTGGGACATTTTGTAAAATGTGATAAAAAACCACAATCTGCGATTTTTTTAATTCTCTTGAACCTTTTTTTTTTAACTGACAAAAGTACAAAGAAAATATTTCCAATCTTTTCACTGACCAACATAAACTTTTTTTATATTCACAAAATACAGTTACTTTTGAAGGCTGCAAAACACTTCAAAAAAGTTGGGACAGAAGCAAAATAAAAGTGAAAAGATAATATAATATCCAAGTTAAACTGTTTTTAAACAGTCCACAATTAGCAGGTGAATTGGTAATAGGTGAGGGTATCATGTTTGGGTGTAAAAGAGCTTCTCAGTCTTTGCAAGAAAAGATGGGTCATGGCTCACCACTTTGTGCCAAATGTCATGAGAGAATTGTCGAACAATTCAAAAATCACATTTCTCAATGCAAGTTTGCAAAGAGTTCATGTCTTTCACCATCTGCCATTCATAATATTGTAAAAAGATTCAGGGAATCCAGAGAAATCTAAGTCTGTATAGGGCAAGGTATAGGACACCTCAGTTGAATGTGCATGACCTTTGAGCCCTCAGATGGCATTGCATTAGAAACCGTCATGCTACTGTGTTAAATAAAGCAACATGGACTCAGGAATACTTTGGAAAACAGTTGTCACTTAACAGTCTGATGCTGCATCAAGAAATGCAACTCGTATCTCTATTAAACAAGGAGAAAGCTACACATCTGTTCTATGCAGAGATGCTGCCAAGTTCTCTGGCCCCGGGCTCATCTCAGATGGTCTAAAAAACAGTGGAAATGTGTGCTGTGGTCAGATGAGTCCATGTTTCAGCTTGTTTTTGGAAAAAACTGACATCGAGTTCTCAGTCCCAAAGACGAAAGGGACCATCCAGATTTTCATTAGCGACAGGTGCAAAAGAAAACATCTGTCATGGTATTGGGGTGCATCAGTGCAAACGGCATGAGTGACTTGCATTTGTGTGAAGATACCATTGACATGGAGGCTTATATTTGAATTGTACAGAGACATAAACTGCCATCAAGATGACATCTTTCCTGGGTAGCAAGACAAAGCCAGGCTTCATTCTGCACGTGCTACATCAGAGACATTTCTAGACACTCTACACTGTAGAGTGGATGTGCCTGACTGCCTGCCTACAGTCCAGATCTGACTCTTATTGAAAATGTATGGCCCATCATGAAAAGGAGAATCAGACAACGATGACCACAGACTGTTGTGCAGATGTGTTGTTTCAGGCGAGATTGGTTAAATATTCCACTTGCAAAACTGCAACAATTAGTATCCTCAATTCCCAAATGATTTAAAATTGTAATTAAAAGGAAAGAAAGGTGATGTGACACAGTGGTAAACATGGCTCTGTCCCAACTTTTTTGGAGTGTGTTGCAGCCATCAAAATCAAAATTTGTTTATACTTACAAAATACAATAACGTTTGAGAAAATTAACAAATCAGATTCTTAATTTTATTGCATTTTACAAAATGTCCCAACTCTTCTGGAATTGGGGTTGTATTCAAAAGATCTTATTTGTGAATATTTTTATAGGAGGATATGACCATACATTACAGTGTTGAAGGATTTCAGTGATAACACACTTACGTGTTGGGTGTGTAGGTAAACTGAGACACAGGTGGAGGCTGTAGAGGTGGAACAGGAGTTTTCAGGGAATCTGGAGAAATCCGGGGCAGGAGAGTTGAAGGAGCATGATTCAGTGATCGACTGACTGGAGGAGACACAGTTTGTTCTTGGGCCTTTGGCGATGGGCTGTGTGACCTAGGGGAGCGCCTGGGAGAGAGCGATTGAGGTATGGAAATGCATTTTGCCTGGGAGCTCGGCAGTGAAGGCAGGACAGATGATAGGAAAGCTGCTGGTGACATATTCTCACTGCTTGGAGCAGCCCGTGCTTTAGGAATCAAAGTCATGCTGGAGCACATTGATGTGCGAGTGGCTACAGGCTGAGGAGGGCTCACTAACGGCGCAGCGGTTGAAGCTGAGCAGCTAAGATTGTTCGGCTTGCTGATCTCATTGTCGGGTGTGTGGAAACTGGGCAGGGACTGAATGAAATGACGAGGACGTTCATAATTAAAGGCGCTGGGGGGGTAAAGTGATGGCGAGAAGGTGGGCAAGTCAGCCACATTCATGGCACTGGCTCTGGCCTCCACTGGTTTACTCAGCTTGCTGGTGGGAAGGAATGGATGTGGAACACTGTTTTTAACCCCCTTCGGTGGAGGATCAAGTTTGATCATTGAGGAGAGCTGTGTAGCTTCAGTCACCTGACTGGCAGAACTCTGTTTGCTCTCTGTGTCTGCAAGAGACTTAACCTTTTTGATGCCAGACTCCGGCAGCCTGTTTGGAAAGAAATATTTGGCTTCGGTTACTCAGGTTAACATGTGTTTCAAAAATGCAGTTCACACTGATGATTTGCAGCCATGTGACCCAATTCAAACAAAAGCGACAGAGACCTTAGTATAGCAAAGTTTAGTATAATTTAATTTGAATGTAAATTAACGGTGTTGCCATGTGTTGACTACAAATAGGAGTGTAAATAGTGAATCCTTCATGATTAGCAGCTCTGTAGCCTACATTAGTAGACTAGGACCTCCTACTAGTAGTCTCAGCCTCAGACGTCACACCCAAGGACCATTGGCTGAATGTCTGATGTATATGGCACACTTAACTGGAAACACTTCAGGATTTTCTAAGTCATCATTTTGTTGGTTGTATTCTACAGAATGTCCGGGAGATGTGTGTGTCGCATTCTTTAACGGTACCCTGGAAACAAATGCCATGAGGCCAAACCCCCTCATGGAAGAAGAAGATTGTCATGTTTACAACTGTGCGCTTACCAGGATCAACTAAATGCTGGATTTTCAAAAGTATGTTACATTCGCAGCTCCATTGTTGCAGTAAACTTGCACAACGTTCTTAAATTAATCATTTTGCACACTGGTCTGTTATTGTAGGGACATCGACTTTACATTTCATGCCCCTAAACATGACACGGAACAAAACAAACTGCAATTGGTTGCATTACATGTCAGTCAAACGTCCTTTTGGGCGGTCCTTGGCCAATGAAAGCTGCAATAGAGTCCAGACGTTCTGCTGTTAGTCTGAAGGTATGGCTACGCGAGACTATCCTACTAGCAACCGTTAGAATGCAACCAGTTTGATCAGCATGGGCAGTACGCGAGTTAAAAGATTGCAGCCTCTAGCATCAGTCGCTTGTGCGCCTCTTGAGGCCAAGGGAGTGAGGTTTAATTGTTACTTTCTGGTCTCCGTTATACAGACAGGAACTATAACTGAATTAGAATTATCAGAATTAAAATTAATTGAAAAAGGCTTTATGCTGAATGTCACATGAAAAAACAGGAAAACCGGTCTCGCTGCATCTGCTTGTAGGAGAAAGTTTTAATGGCAGTGCGAACTGATGGCAATATCTATGGACTTTTAAGGTAATCAGCTAACTTAGTTCTTTTTATTGTTGTTGTTTCAGTCTATTTAAATATCTAATTGTTAGTGAGAAGGAAAAAAAAAACGTATAGATATCAATCTGCATATGCAATGGACATGTTACGGTACAGAGGGGTCAGACACAGAGAGGTAAGTATAAGCAGTCTTTATTTGAACCAGGAGAGTTTAACTGAAGTGTGGAGGTGGAGTGAATGAAGGGAGGCTGATGATAAAGGGTATTGGAGATAGTTACTGTCCTTTCCGTTTTCAGAAGAATGATCCTTATGGAGACGCTGGAGCTGGAGATCGCTGGAGGTGACGGAACACACACACACAGACGATGAACACACTGGGAGAACGGGAAACACTGGAGACAGGTAAGATGAGTTCAAGGAGTCCTTTAGAGGTAAGCATCAACATGAGTATCTGCGAACGAGACCGGACATGGAGTGCTGTGTGTGCGTGTTATTTATGGTGGTGTTGATAAGTGGTGTAATGACGTGCAGGTGGCGGTGATCAGTACTCTGGTGATTGAGTGCGCTGTGATTGGTGGATGTTGGAGCCTGACGTGTCTGTGACAGTACCCCCCCCTCCACGGCCCGCTCCTGAGGGCCGAGGACCCCGACGTCGTGGTGGTCGTCCTCTTCCACGTGGGGCAGGTCGGTTAGGGTGGCTCTCGTGAAAGGTCTGGAGCAGATTAGGATCAAGAATGTCGTTTCTTGGCACCCAGGAACGTTCTTCAGGGCCATAGCCTTCCCAGTCCACGAGATATTCCAGTTGACCACCACGCCGTCGGGAGTCCAAGATCTCGCGAACCTCGTATGCTGCGCCGTCCTCCAGGATGAGTGGAAGGGGGTTCTCGGCGACTGCCACGTCAGGCCCTGTGGGAACAGAAACAGAGGGATGGTAAGGCTTGAGCAGTGAAACGTGGAAAGTGGGGTGAATACGATACTCAGGAGGGAGTTGGAGTTGGTAGGTGACCGGGTTGATCTGCTTACTGATGGGGAACGGGCCAATGAACCTGGGACTCAGCTTCTTGCAGGGCAGACGCAGTCTGATGTCGCGAGTAGACAGCCAAACCTCCTGTCCGGGCTGGTAGACTGGAGTGTCGGAACGTCGGAGGTCGGCTGTCATTCTGCGTCTGCGCAGGGCTCGTTGCAACTGGTGGGGTGCTGAGTCCCAGACCCTCTCGCTCTCTCGGAACCAATAATCCACCGCGGGCACGTTAGATGGTTCCCCGTTCCAGGGGAACAGTGGGGGCTGGTACCCGAGCACGCACTGGAATGGAGTGAGTCCTGTGGTCTGTTGCCGAAGGGAGTTCTGTGCGTACTCGGCCCAGCCCAAGTACTGGTTCCAAGAGNGGCTGAGGCTGCCCCCGCCCGGCAGCCTCAGGGGGATGAGATTTTCGGGGGAGGAATCTCTGGAACGCCGCTTTCTGCTTTTTCGCCTCCTCGAACCTGTCGACGACAGTGTTTACTGCGTCGCCGAACAGGCCCTCGGAGGAAAGCGGCGCATCCATAAGGACGAATTTATCTTTGTCCCTTATATCTGCCAAGTTGAGCCACAGGTGTCTCTCCGTGCCCACCAGTGCTGCCATGGAGCGGCCTACTGACTTGGCCGTCTCCTTGGTGGCACGGAGAGCTAAATCTGTGGCTCTCCTCAGCTC
>RJVU01078462.1:467826-502493 GCA_003731715.1 Anabarilius grahami
TCAATCTCCCCCAGCAGATCAGCTTGGTATGCCTGCAGTATGCTCATTGTGTGCAGACATGCCGCAGCCTGACCTGCTGCCGAGTAAGCCTTGCCCACCAGATTCGATGTCTGTTTTAAAGGTCTGGTGGGCAACGTCGGGGATTTCAGGGACGATGCAGACTCGGGCGAGAGATAGCTCGCAAGCGTCTCCTCAACCCGAGGCATCGCCCCATAACCGCCCCATAACGGTACTGCACGGGTCTATTCCACGACCTCGACACCTCGGTGTGGAGGTCGGGAAAGAACGGCAGTCCCCGACGCTGAGGCAGTGACCTTGCTGGGAGGAAGCGTTCATCTAGTTTGCTTTTAATTTTTGGAACGCTTTCCTCCACGGGCCAGCTTATGTTCAGTTTTTCTACTGCCCGGGTCACTACCTCAGCAAGCTCCTCATGGGCTGGAGATGAGGATGACGGTCCCTCATCTCCACCCTCGATACCTTCAATATCAACCTCCTCGGAGGAAGATACATTCAGTATCGGTGCCTCTCTTCGGGGGGAAGAAACCGCAGCGCGTGCTTCCGCCACCAAAGGAGAGACACTAGATCTAGCAGGTAAGGGGAGCGATAAGGCAAAGCCCGTCTCTCCCCCCTCTGCTAGATCCATCTGTGAACCCCACGAGTGCAGTCTATGCTGTGCCTCGGCAGCAGCGGGACCAGACCCGCGGGGAACACTCGTCGCGGCGCCCTCCTCGAAGAGCACCCGGCGTGAGCGAAGCGCCCTGAGAGTGAGCCTCTCACAGTGCACACAGACAGCCCCCTCGAGAGCTGCCTGTGCGTGCTCAACCCCCAGGCACTTCACACACATCTCATGTGTGTCCCCTACCACGATGAATCGCGGACAGGGAGGCACACACTTAGTGAAACGTTCCATCATTATATATTGTATTTTTGTGCTTTTGCGAGACAAACAACAGTAAATAAGACAGACAAGATACAGATAGCGCTTACTGAAGACAACAGAAGCTAGCGTTCTCTGTTTCCGGGCATGCTTTATAGTCCGCGACGTCGCCCGCCTCTGACGTCACGTTCTCTCTCATTGGTTGGATACAGTAGTGCTTCACGAACGCAAAAATGCAGAGGATTCCCATCACGTCACTGACGTAGCGTCTATAGTTCCCACGAAAGGGAACTCTGAATTTTTATAACTCTATGTACCATAATAATATTTCACAAGTTTGTTTGCCCATTTAAGTAATCTTAAACTATTGGTGTTAAACATATTTGGCTTGTTGTCACAGTGCAGAGGCTTGAGGAAGCAGCTTCAACTCAAGCTCTGATATACCCCAGGGACTACTAGTGCTTGGAAGATAAGTTTGGATGGGTGCTTGTCGATTTTAATTTATTTGATTTTATTTTTGTCCATGAGAATTGAAAACTTGCAGCACTCGTCACTGTCACTTTTTGTTTTGTCAATGCTTTTACACTTTTAAATTTCCTTTTAATGTTTGATGGTTGAAGGGTGAGTAGAGTAATGTCATCTCATTGTACCCAAATTAAATGAAAATTAAATGAAAATGCTTATTATTGCATTCATAAAGCAAACCTTTCGCTGATTGTTTACAGTTTAATGAAAATTACTCCTATAATTCATGCAAAGCGTCATGGTGGATAACTATGGTGGAATGGGGCCATGTTTAACTCCAGTTTTAGACATAGACTTGCAAACTTCTCTAAACACTTCCACTTGGGGAAATCGTATAGTCGTATAGATTTTAAAATCTTGCTAATTACTTACAAAGCACTAAATGGTTTAGCTCCCCAGTACCTAAGCGAGCTCTAAATGCATTATAGTCCTTTACGTCTATTGCGATCTCAGAATTCAGGCCAGCTGATAATACCTAGAATATCAAAATCAAACGGAGGCGGTAGATCCTTCTCCTATTTGGGACCTAAACTCTGGAACAATCTTCCTAGCATTGTTCAGGAAGCAGACACACTCTGTCAGTTTAAATCTAGACTAAAAACGCATCTCTTTAACCTGGCATACACATAACACATAACACATTATAAATTTATATTTTCAAATCCGTTAAAGGATTGTTAGGCTGCATAAATTAGGTCAGCCGGAACCGGGAACACGTCCAATAACACTTGATGTACTCGTTACATCAGAAGAAGAATGGCATTACTATCCCGAGGTTTACCGTAGTCAACCGGATCTGGGCCGTATCCAGGTGAGATCGAGGACCTGCGCCTTGACACGACCACAATGCAGCCCTGAAGTATCAGCAGAGATTGAGTCAACTAGATCATCCACTGTGAAGGCCTCATCGACACGACAGCCAGTGGCACAGTTCCTCAACAAACCGTCCATACCGGTGTGATGAATACGATCCTCAACTGGATGGAACTGGAATAAATACTTTGAATGTTGCGATCCCATCGGACTTATGATAGCTACCTGAATCGTAACAAAGCACTGTTCGCCAGAGGAGAACTGGCCCCCCGACTTTTTCTCCATTTTAACACCTGTTTGCCACCTGATGTCACCTGTTGGAGTTTGGGTTCCTTGCTGTTGTCACCTTTGGCTTGCTTAGTTGGGGACACTTGACATTTGATATTCAACAGTGTTTTGATCTGCCTGCATTGACAACATTTTCTTTAAGAGCTGCTGTGCAGCCAAAATTACATACCAGTTATTACTGTAAAGCTGCTTTGACACAATCTGCATTGTAAAAAGCGCTAAATAAGTAAAGGTGACTTGACTTGACAAATCCCCACCGCAATTTTGAAGTGCGTTCAACTTCGTCAAGTGGATGAGGGAAGTTTATTGGAAGTTTATTTGGACAGACCCTCGACCCCTCAATTTTAACAAAAGGAGCTATGCAATACTCAGATTGATGCTTCCTCGTTTCCTCGCTCCTATGTCCTCAAGCCTGTGACCCGGAAACCAATACAACTCAACCATCTTGAAGGACATCTCATTTCTCTAATTGCACCATGAGGAGGTGAGGAATGAGAAACAAGGAAGCATCCTGAGGAGTAATGAGCAAGGATACTCAGCTGTATCCTTCCCTTGCATCCTAAGGGGGTGGAGCTGAGATGCAAGGAAAGAAAGTGAGGAAATGAAAACATAATGCACAAATAAGGAATGGGTGTTTCTCATTTCTTATTTGTGCATCCTCTTTTCCTTTCCTCAATTCCTTTCCTCATGTCTCAGCTCCACCCCCTGTAGAATGTGAGGGAAGGATGTAAGAAAAGAAAATGAGGACAGAGGAATCGAAGGAAAATTATTCGTGTAGTGGAATATTTTTTATCTCTCGAGCATCATTTTGAAGCATCATCAGCTGCGCTCAAAGGATCTGCCCTTATGTTGTTGAAGAAATTAATAAATAAATATAGCTGCAAGCAGCAATTATCGGGGCCAAGCGCAAAGAGCACGATAAGCCATGCCAACATGGCTGGGAGTGTCAGACCAGCTGCAACAAGAAGCAAGTAATGACAATTAATGATGATTTTAGGCAAATTAGCTGAAATATCATAAATACAGTCATTAGAAATTTGATTGAAAGGTTTACTACAGTCGACCAATAGGTGTCACTGTGACCAAACTGATGTGGTGTGGTCAGAGTAAGGTGACAACAAAACATGCAAAGTTTGGTGTCAATAGGGCGAAGCAGTGCAAAGATACAGCCTCAGAGTCATTTTGGCATCATGCCTCAAATTCGTTGCAGCGGTATACAAAAACAGTTTAGTCTATCAACACAAAATCAATAACTTTTTACCAGCACAGTCTGAAGATGATACGATTATATTTTGGTGAAAATCGGACAAACAGTCTAGGAGGATTTAGAAAAAGTACGTTTTGAAAGAAAATCAAAATGGTGGACAGGAAGTTTGGCTGACTATTGCAAAATTGGTATCTATGTTCTAGGCATGACCCAATGAATCTATTGAGACAAGTTTCATTACAATAGGCTAATTTAGTCAAAAGTTATTAGCAGTTTTCTAAATTACATTATAACTTTTGACCACAAGGTGGCGCTGCCTCAACTTTTTGAGTACGAAGACACATACCAGGTTTCGTAACAATGCGCTAAGGCGTTCATAAAATATGGCATTTTATTTCATAATACTGTATTGTAGTTTATGGCAATTTCATGTTTTGTTCAATTATAGTGCCACCAAAAGGCACAAACCCACCACTTTTTATGTGTCCTCAGAGTGAGCCCATACATGTGTGTTAAATTTGGTGAAAATATCTCATTTATTTTTGGAGTTTTAGAAATGTATATATATATGAGAACAAAAAATGACCCATAAGAAAACTTTTTGCCACTTACCATCAAAATTTTGACATTTGGGCACTAGAACACAGTTAACGAAATATGATTGCGAATTTCCTAAGGTGGTTTCATCTTGATCGGACTAACAGTTTTGAAGATATTCGCAAAATTTTTTTAAGCGCTAAACCATAAGGCGAAACCTAGCATGTTTGGTATCGATGGACTCGGGCAAGGATTCAGGAGTCTAAGGAGTCCAAAACATCTCAGGCTCCTACAGGGCATCGTGCTGATGACCCATACTGAGTTTCGCAATGGTACGCTAATGTGTAAATAAAATACAGCATTTTAGCACGAAATTCAAATGGTTGATGGCCAAAATGGCCGATATGGGAAAATTGGATATCATTCAACTCAGCATGATGCCCCGAATCTAATGAGACCACATTTATGATTTTTGAAAAAAACAAAAAACAAACAAAAAAAATGTTTTTTGTATCTCTGGCCCAGTAGGTGGTGCTGCGCCGAAATATGATAAAGCTTTGCAGAGATACAGCCTTATGTCTATTTTCACAAGCACTACATAAAATGCACTACATAAAATGCACTACAAAAATTGGTTTGAGAAATCGACTTGAATTCCATAACTTTTTGTCGGCATGGTCTGAAGATGATCTGGTTAAATTTTCGTGAAAATCGGAGCAACGGCCTAGGAGGAGTTCAAAATATTAAAAATGGCTGAAAAATTTTCATGATGGATTTGCTATGGTGACAATTCAGACTGTGTTCTATCTGTGTGCCAAATTTCACAACTTTCCCGCACGCAGTTCTATGGGCTGCCATAGACTTCCAGAGCAGAAATGGAAGAATAATAATAAGAACGCCAACGGATACAATACGTGCCTTTGCACCTTCTGTGCTTGGCCCCTAATAATAATAAAGAAAGATGCTCTGTTGAAATATGAGAGATATATCGTTTATTTGAACTGCAAAAGTAAAGATGGCTTTCTTTAAACAGTTTCCGGGACACAGGCTGGAGGATGGAGGAGTGAGGAATTGAGGAAGCATCAGTTTGAGTATTGAGAAGCACCCACTATGTACACTTCAGGCAGCTTCATAGACCACAGTGTAACATGCTTGTGACGTCCCAGCAGGTTGCGCTTAATTTACCCCACCCCACACAACTCTAATGAATGATATTGGAGTTATTTTGACTTTTAACTGCATTTAATACTTGTAGCTACATTAAGCTGACTGTTTTTTTGTTTGTTTGTTTGTTTGTTTATTGTATTGTTATCATTTTNATTTTTGTTCGTTTTTAATATTTTATACTTAATATAAATATGTTAATATATTCATAATTAATATTTGTTTATATTTAATTTTTTAACAGCCCAAGCATACATACAGGCCTATAGAATGGTGTTTAAAATAAATTCATAAGGAAAAAAACTGTAAATAAAAAATTAGCTTCACNACTGCAGATCCAACTTTTCTTTTTTATATTATATTATATTATATTATAAAATATTATTATAAGCACCAGCAACTGCCACCAGCCCAGCGACGGGGAAGCCTGAGCCCGCCACGATTCCAGTGCCAGTGACAAAGGAGCTTGAGCCCAAAGAAATGTCTGACCAGGTGCATGAGCTGGCAACATCGCCAGTGCCCCTAGGATTACTGGTGGAGTTTGAGGGGATGTCATGGAGCCCAACCCCCTTGACAGCAGCTGACGAAATGCCTATAGACTTTGAGAGTGAGTGCATCCTGCCCATTTCTGTTTCCTGCACTGAGCCTGTCTCTGTTATCAGTACTGAAATTGTAGAATTTGAATTCCTGCCCTGCCTACTGCTCACACCTCCTCTGTCTGTTTTAAGTCTGTCTGTTCCGTTTCAAACTAGATGTGCATTTCTGAATTTTATGCTTGTCCCGTGTGACCCTGTTAAGCCTGTCTGTTTACCTCCACCTGCACAGCCCAGTCCTCAGCCCTTTGGCTGCCTCTCTGGTCATCATTGGTTCACCTTGGTCAGAGTATTCGCCAGCTCAACCCATGATGATCGACCCAGTAGCTCCACCTAGGACCTCCATGACCAACACTCCTCCTAGGCCTGTCGAGCAATCTGCTCAATCTGTGTCACCTTTCTCCCTCGGCTCCATCTGGGACCGCCGTCCCTTTGGCTTCACTGGGCTTCCTCGTCCCTCCAGCTATGCCTTAGTCAGTTGTCGGTCTGCCTGCACAGCAGACTTCTGGTCCTTCACCTGCACCTCGTCCCTCCACCCCTTCCTCTCCGTTGGGCTCTGCCTTCCCTCCGGCTCCAACTTGGTCCTCAGTCACTCCGCCTCCATTTCAGTCCTCCGGCGCTCTGGCTTCACCTCGGTTGCTCGTAGCTGCAGCTCGTTCTACCCTCAAAGACCTTCGTCATCACCCGGTCTCTACAGTTCCATGGCTCCACCTGAGTCTCCACTGACAGCTCCATCACAGTTAGACTTTTCCCTGGGTCCTGCTGCCAAGCCTATCCCATGGCTCCTCCCTCCATCGTCTCCGCCGTAGACCTGTGTCCTGGCCCTTCTGCTGGGGGTTCCACCCTGGCTCCTCCTGCCTTCATCTCCGCCCTGGCTTCTCCTGCCTTTGTCTCCCCCCCGGCCCAGCCTGACCTATGTCCCTGCTCTGCGTCTCCCACCTAAGCCCCCTCAAGCCATCCTCTGTTGGAATCCTATGTTTTTGGGATGTTATTATTTAGGCGAGAGGTCTCGCCTTCTTAAAGGGTTTTTCCTGGGTCAAAAATGGTCTTTGGTGGTGGTGGGTGAACCACCGGCCATCTACACACAGTACAAAGTTATCCATGTGAACTCCGAGCTTAGTACTGACAAGAAATCCATAATAAATGCAAAGAAACAGTTTGTAATATTAACTTATTCATGAAATAAAAAAAAAGATCATAAAACAAAGTGCTAACAAGAAATATTTTATATTTAAAAATCTGTATGTAAAAAAGTCACTGAAGGACTGATTTGAAAAATTAGTAATAAAATGAACAACAAAGTAACACATAGAAAAAGTGGCAGAACTATTATACTCCTTAATGCACAGATCATTTGACATACAGAATCAGATTGTTTTGTTCCATCTTTTGCTATGGTTATTACTGTCAAACAGATTGAATCTTGCATTTAAATACGGTTGTCAATACATAAACTTGTGTAGTGCAATGTGTAGTTAGCAGCATGAAAAATATATATTATATACAGAAAGCGAGCAAAGATCACTACTATTATAAATCATTATATTATAAAGAATTGAACCTTTTTTTTAAAATTTTGATAAATAATGGCTCAGTCTCAGTTTTCTCACGTAACCTAAAAATGTGTAAGTCACATCAAGGTTCAAATAAAATAGAAATAGCACTTTAAAGTTACAAGACTCAGTTGGTATAATCATTATTAGCCAGAAACATCTGTAATATGACCCTCGGCCTGATACGCATCCAGTTGGGCTTTGACTGGGTAAAATGGGTTCCAAAGTGCACGTTTATAATAAAAAAAAATATTTTAAAAAACATACCGTTATCATATTGATGTAAATTACAAAAACGTGATTTTGTGAAAACAGTGACATCATGCACATGCGTATTTAGAGTTCAGTCAATAGGCATGCACAACTTGACAACCAAAACAAAAATGGCAGACTCCAGGACTGTGTTTGTGCTGCTCAAGATACTGAGTTTATTAAAAGCTTCTCCAAAGTGTAGAGTTACTGCACCACTACTACGACCAGTGGAGATACATTATTTACATATGTCAAAATCGAATTCTCGTCACCAACAAATTCTAATTCTGTCCTTGCCAACTACTGGCCTGGCATGCATAATACAGTGTTTCTTGTCATATTTGTGAGTTTGTGTGAAAGGGGATCATTTTAATTACGTTGTCATCTGTACATGAAACTTTTCAAAAAGGCAAAGGAAAAAGTATCTGTTTTAAAGTACATTGTTGCATAGACATTACGTACCCTCAAAAAAATTTTTTTTTCTTTCCTCATGTCCTTGTGTTTGCCCTGCCTCTCCTATTGAGCTCTTTTGTACTCTAACCAATAAAGTATTCCAACAGCGACTGATTTGGCTGACATCATTCTCCTTCTATGAAATAATAATGAAACTATCACTAACACTGCAGTTATTTGTCATTCACTAGAATGCAATCAAATGGCTTTTCAAACACATTTTGTGTCTGCCCTCTGAACTTTCTTTTTTTGTGACAACAGAAGTGTGCAGACAGGCACACAGGCAGCTTACAGGGAACAGTGGTTGCAAGGCTTTTTCTTCTGGACTTCTTGACTTTCTGTACTCATTGTTTGACAACAAGGCACTGTCTGACAGCAAGGCACCAAGAAAAGAGGTCATCTGCACTTTCCCGCTTTTTTTTTTTTTAACAGATGTCTTAGCATTACTTTACTTTCCAAATGTGGTGTTTGTGTGCTTTTTGTGAATTTCTGTCTAGATTTTAAATCTGATCTTTGGATTACATGTTTACTTCTACATCTTAAAATTTTAGCAATGACTCAAATGCTAAAAAATATCCTACCGTTCTGCAGGGATGGCTGTCTCTTCCTCAGAACTGTCAGGCCATTCTGGAGGAGGAATTAGTGTGTCTTGTAGTAACAAGGGATGGTCATCTTGCTCTAGTCCAGCTGAGCTTATAGAGGAAGGCTCATCCTCATCAGCCAAAACCTCCTCTAGGTCTTGAAAGAACAGAATTATATTATTAAACATTAAATGTAGTATATTTCTTTCCCTTGTCATTTTAGATAAATTGATTGATTACAGTATATACATATGTATCAATCAAATACATCAATTCATCAGTAGGCCCAAATAGAATCTGCTGCCTTGTTTTTCTGCTGAATTCCATGGAATGGATTTACACTTGGTACAATGTATTAAACAGCATGGACAGTATTACCTTATTGGAGGTGGAAAGTTTTTATTTTATTTTTTATTGTACACAAGAACAACCAGCACTACACACAACCATAAACATACCAAAATTAAACCAAATAATAATAAGAAAAAAAAAGAAGAAGAAAAAGAGTACATATGCACTATGTCCTTTATAACACAATGGAGGGAAAAGAAAACATATCCAATTTACATTAACATATATATAAATAGCCAAATAGACAGGGAAATATAAATTTATACAACAATTTTCCCCTTATGGGTATATACTGGAATCTTCAATAATCTCTAGAAACTTCAATGTTTCTTTTCATATTTTATCAAATGATGTGAGTTTACCCATAAGATGGAACCTACGTTTTTCCAAAGACATAATATCTTTTATCATAGCTAACCAATCCCTATACAGCGGGGGGCTATCTCCAACCCATTTATTCATAATGGGCTTCCTTGCCAACATCAGCAAGGGGTGAACAACATCTTTGTGTTCCTCAAAAGGAGGTGGTAAAATACCAAGAAAACACATAGAAGGTGAGGCTTGAATTGTTACTTTACAAATGTCTGAGAGGGCCTTGCAAATTAAAAACCAAAAATGTTTTATCTTATTACATTCCCACAGACAATGGAAAAAAGTACCAAGAGAATCTTTGCACTTCATACAATTAGATAACACCTGTTGGTTAAATTTACTACATCTATATGGTGACACGTAAGCCCGGTGTACTATATTAAACTGTATTTCTCTGAATTTGTTGCAGACAGAAATAATGGCAGGAAGCTTAATAATGTTTTCCCATGAGACAGAGTCAATATCAAACCCAATGTTCTTACTCCAAGATTTTTGAAGATCAGTGAACTTAGTGTTCATATAACATTGAGTAAAATTTAGATATGAACTTTTGGGTGTCTGTGCTATTAAGCAAAAATTTCTCCAAAAAGTGATCACGATTTCTAATGGAAAGCCCACCATTTCTAGATTTAACATAATGTCTAACTTGTAAATATTTACAAAAATATTTTTGTGTAATATGAAAATGAGATGTAACCTTATCAAATGACATGAATTCACCTTTATAAAAGAGATCAAAAATATGATTTATACCAGCTTGTTGCCATGAGAAAAAATATGATCCCATTTTAGGACACAGGCTAGGATTATCTACAAATGAAGAAAGAATAGATAATGGTTGTTTATAATTAAAAACATTTTTAATTGCGGACCAAACTTGCAAAGTTGAGAATATAAGTGAAAAATTCTTCAATTCGGAAGGAATCGGGATCTTTCCATCTAAAAAATTAACTAACTCAGATGTTCCGCATAAGTCCATTTCTATTTTAACCCAAGAAGCATCCGGAGGTTTATAAATCCAGCCCATAATTATTCTTGCTTGTATTGCCCATGCATAGAACTTAAAATTAGGCAATGCCCATCCACCCTTACCTATTGGTTGCTGTAAAACTTCCAACTTAACCTTAGGCTTCCTGCCTGCCCATATAAATCTGGATATAAGTTTGTTTATTACTTTAAGGTCATTTGAAGACAGTTGGAGAAAGGACATAGAAAGAAGATATAAAATTCTAGGTAGAGTAATCATTTTAATTAAATGTATTCTTCCTAATAAAGAAACAGGAAGAGTAGACCAGCGTGTCAAGTCATTCTTAACCTGTGCTATCAATGGTTTAATATTTAATAAATATATTAATGAAAGCTTAGGTGGGATACATATGCCCAGGTATGTTAGACCTTGGGGTGCCCAACTAAAAGGATCTATATAAAGAGGCTTATGTTTACTATGTGATCCAACTGGCATGATTTCCGGTTTATGAAAATTAACTTTATAGCCAGAAACAGACCCAAATTGTTCAACACATTTAATAATTTCTGGCAAAGAAATTTCGGGCTCTCTAATAATAAAAATAACATCATCTGCATAAAGCGTTATTTTTTGCAGTTTTTTCCCCAAATGTACACCATGTATTTTTTCATTCTGCCGAACATATATTGCTAAGGGCTCTATTGCGATTGCAAACAATAGAGGTGAGAGTGGGCAACCTTGCCGTGTTCCACGCTGAAGATCAAATGAGGTAGAAACCACGTCATTAGTTATTATAGAGGCTTTAGGATTAGTGTACAACAAACTAATCCACTTCGAAAAATTATTTCCAAAGCCAAATTTTTTCATGACCTCAAATAGGTAGCCCCACTATGAAATAAATGTCGAGTATTATAATAGGACTGATGACCTTTAATGAAGCCTGTTTGATCAGCATTAATTATACTAGGAATAACCTGTTCTAATCGTTTTGCTAAGATTTTAGCCAATATTTTTATATCAACATTTAATAAGCTTATAGGCCGATATGATCCACATTGTTCAGGGTCTTTACCCTTTTATAAAATAAGTGAAATTAATGCTGTATTCATAACATCAGAAACAGAAGATTCCTCAAATGCTTTAGTTAGGGCCTTCAAGATATAACCGCTAAGCTTATCCTACAATATCTGAAAAAATTGAACTGGAAAACCATCAAAGTGGAAAGTTTTATTAAGTTGGCCAAAATATTTTATATACAAACACACACTTAAAAAATTTCACTTGGAAATTGCTTGTAAATTTCACATACAATTACAAAGAAATGGCAAGTGACACATTGAATTAAACAACACATTTTGAAGAACAAAAACTGAAATATTTACAACTTTATTTACTTTTTCAGTGTGTGGCAGGGAATGCAGAATTTAATGAATAACAGGTGTGTAGTTATGTGTACTCCTTCCGAGGTTCAGATTGTGTGGGACCATTGAGATACATTTTTGTGTTTGTTTTGTGTACCTTCACGAATCATCATCATGTTGTGTCAAGTAAATTAAGCTTTGTGTTCTCTTTCATCATCTTGTGTTCGAGATCAACCTATGGGAAGGGCATCCGTATATGACCTCTGCAGAAGCATCCATTTGCACCAAGTCTGGCTTGACAGTCTGGCCCAGTGCCAGGTAAAGGACCGCCACATACCAAAGTGCATAAAGCACCTGCACGGACTACCTTTTTTCAGTTGTCATTTGCTTGTCTTGACCTCTGGAATATTTACTCTCAGCTTGTGGTTTTACAGACTTCACCATTGTCTATAGGAGGACACAACTTTTTGGATCAGCCTCCACCAGACTTTGAGCGGGGCTGACCAATGTGACCCGGCTCTTTTCGAGAGGTCTTATCTGATAGCTATATTAGTGAGCCACTCAGTCCCAGGACGATGCTGGCCTTTTCGATGACCATTCTTCTAGAAGCGCATTTGTGAGGTCAGGCACTGATGTTGGATGAGAAGGCCTGGCTCGCAGTCTCCGCTCTAATTCATCTCAAAGGTCACACCAAACTTGCTCATCCATGTCTTTATGGACCTTGCTTTGTGCACTGGTGCGCAGTCATGTTAGAACAGGAAGGGCCCATCCCCAAACTGTTCCCACAAAGTTGGGAGCATGAAATTGTCCAAAATGTCTTGGTATACTGAAGCATTAAGGGTTCCTTTCACTGGAACTAAGGGGCCAAGCCCAACCCCTGAAAAACAACCCCACACCATAATCCCCCCTCCACCAAACTTTACACTTGGCACAATGCAGTCAGGCAAGTACCGTTCTCCTGGCAACCACCAAACCCAGACTCGTCCATCGGATTGCCAGACAGAGATGCATGATTCGTCCCTCCAGAAAACATGTCTCCACTGCTCTACAGTCCAGTGGCGGCGTGCTTTACACCACTGCATCCGACGCATTGCATTGCACTTGGTGATGTAAGGCTTGGGTGCAGCTGTTCGGCCATGGAAACCTATGCTATGAAGCTCTCTATGCACTGTTCTTGAGCTAATCTGAAGGCCACACGAAGTTTGAAGGTCTGTAGCTATTGACTCTGCAGAAAGTTGGCGACTTCTGTACACTGTGCGCATCAGCATGCGCTGACCCCGCTCTGTGATTTTACATGGCCTACCACTTCGTGGCTGAGTTGCTGTTGTTCCCAATTGCTTCCACTTTGTTATGATACCACTAACAGTTGACCGTGGAATATTTAGTATTGAGGAAATTTCACGAATGGACTTATTGTACAGGTATCACGGTACCACACTTGAATTCACTGAGCTCCTGAGAGCGACCCATTCTTTCACAAATGTTTGTAGAAGCAGTCTGCATGCCTAGGTGCTTGATTTTATACACCTGTGGCCATGGAAGTGATTGGAACACCTGAATTTAATGATTTGGAGGGGTGTCCCAATACTTTTGGCAATATAGTGTAAATGATTTGGAGCTCCTGACTGTGTGGAAGACTCTGAATCATTTTATGCCCCGCTTGCAGGAGCATCATGTGCTGGTATGCTGCGACAACACCACAGCTGTAGCACATTTCAACCAACAAGCGGGGATGCGCTCCTCCAAGCTTCATCTCACAAGCTGTTAATATGGAGCACTTTCTGTCATTACGGGGGACCTCTTGTTGAGGGGGAACCTGCTCTATGGAGACTGGCACATCCATATGAAAATGCTCATTGTACAATGTTCTTCTCACTATGGAACGAGGATGCACCCCTCGGGATGGACGTGCTGGCCCATACGTGGCCCGACGTGTTGCTCTACGCATTTCCTCCCCTTTGCCTAATAACACAGACTCTGGCCAGGATGAGAGAACAGAGCCTGACTCTGATTTTGATAACACCCAGGTGGCCCACAGCACCATGGATCGAAGAGATTATCCCCCTGCTGTATGCACAGATGTGGCCCCTCCCATTATGCACGGACCTCTTGTCCCAAGCGAATGGGGGAATTTGCCACCCTCATCCAGACAGGGTTGCCTTCTGGGCCTGGCCCGTTAGAGGGCAAATTTAAACACATGGGGGCTCTATCCACATGTTACTGCCACCATTCAGAATGCTAGGGCCTCTTCTACACAATTTCTTTATGACTGTAAGTGGCGTGTGTTTGAGGAGTGATGTGAAGGCCGCTGGCTGATATCATATCAGTGCTCAGTTTCTGATATTTTGTTTTTTCTGCAAGACCTTATGGATGATGGAAGAGCTTTTTTCTTCAATTAAGGTCTATTTAGCCACTATTGCTGCATTTCATATTGGGTTTGACAATACTACGGTGGGGCAACACCCCCTTATTCGTAGATTTATGAAGGGCTCACTTTGTATGGTGTGCTACTTTGTGACTTGTCATGCACCACCTTTCCAGGTGACCGCCCTCTGGCTTTCAGGGCCTCACTGTGAGTTTATTGGGCACAACGGGGGAGCTGTTTATATCTCCCATAGGTGGATCTCGAACAGATGATATTATAACACAACGGGAAAAAAACACATAAAAACAATAGGTTACTGTTCAAAACTCTGATACTCTGAAACATTGAGTGGAGAGATTCACCAAGCTTCCACCACTTGCTGCACGAGAAGCGAATATGCTCACTGAGGAAAATCTCTTCACTTGATGTTTCAGAGAACAGGGTTACAAACAGTAACCTATTGTTTTTATGTGGGTTTTTTTCCGTTGTGTTATAATATACTTCTGTAAAATGTATGGCATAATCATTGAATTATACATTCATTTAGATAACAATGTATTGAATCAAACAATCAAGTTACCTGTATATACTTCAAGCATGGCACTGCATGTTGCTGTTCCAAACTGATTTGATGCTGTGCATTTAAATATTCCAGAATCTTCTGGATAAGCCTCTGTGATCACTAGGGTGCACAATTCCTCTGCAATAAGACAAAGAAGAGTTAAAAGACTAATATTTGACAAATATGTTTATGTTTCAAAAGACGAATAAGTCCATCCCTTTTTGCACCATCCAATTGAGATAAATGACTACTTACCAGGAACAGAAGCTGAACTTGCCTCTGACAAGAACAAACAAAAAAATAAATACATAAAGTAAGAAACAGTTTTAGTTTATTGACTTGTACAGAAATGATTTGTACAGAATCTTGTACAGATGATTTGTGTCTATTACTTTAAAGGAACAGTTCACAGTAAAATGAAATTTCTTAAAAATCCAAACCTATATGTCGGTATTTCCAATCCTTTCTATCCAGGTTAAAAATAGTCCACAAATGTCACTGATGCCAAAACCTCCATCTCTGCCTTTTTTCTTTTTTTTTTGAATAGTGAATGCAAAAGATACAACTTAAATGTTGGTCTTCACACAAAGCTACTGTACAGGTTCAGAAGACTTGGAATATCGCACACAAGTTGTGCGATATGGACATATTTGTCCATTTAGAGCTTAACAGACATGGTCACTATGATCTGTCATTGTATGAAAAGAGCTGTGTAAAGATTCTTCAGAAATTTCTACTTGTGTGTTGACCGCATTTAGATTTTGGGGTGAGCTATTCCTTTAAACAACAGAGAACATGTCAAATAATGCTACATCTTCCACTGACTCTTTCTAAGAATACGGAAGTCTGCCGAATCAAGGATTTGCTCATTCTCTCTGAACCAGGAGATCTGCAGTGGAGGAGTTCCTCTGATCCTGCACTCCAGAACCACCAGCTGTCCCTTCACGGTGCTCACGTCATGGAGACGCTGTCAAGACACAACCATGTCAGAACTCACAGCATGGTAATGAAATGTCAAATAACAACTTGATACTGATCCAGTGAACTTCAGGTTTATGTAATTGTTTATTACCTTGACATATGTTGGAGAAACTCCAGCATTTCCTGAACCCTGATTTGTGTTCTGAACCTGAAACGTGACAAAAACACAGATCAACAATCTGTGTTTAGGCTAGAAGTACGGTTATTTATATAAAAAAAAAAAACTTTCTCTACTTTCTCCTACGTTCTCTACTTCCTCCAGTTGAAAAACAACATGCTTGATAGGGTGTTAACTGGCTGTTGGGCTTTTTGCAGATGCCAAATATACTGTAGCACTTCACATTTTTGTCAAAGAGTGCCACTAGTCTCATCAGACAACTACAGAGGTGACTCGGGTCCTGGAGGGCCACTGTCCCGCAGGGATTAGCTCCATCCCTAAGATGCTAAAATGCAATCATGCGCAGATGAGCTTCTCTACTACTTCTTGTGAAATTGATTTATTTACTATTTTTGCTATTAGTATTCTCCACACTGCAAAATCCTTATGTTTTGTTCAACTATGTGTAGGCCTATGTAAAATATGGGACAAATCACATCCATATTGATTTGATATGGGGCACATCATTTTACCTATAAATACGGGTTAGGTGGCAACCCTAGTCCCAGATCGTAGTGTGTTGAAAAATTAGTATCCCAAAGATACCAGGATGGTCTGCTATCTCTTGTGGATTTTTGGAGTGCAGATTTATACAAACTTAAACACAGGACTAATTAATTCCTTTCCCAGAGGGCCATAAGGTGCGGAATTTAGTTTCAACTGATTAAACACATCAAAACCAGCTAATTAGGGTCTTCAGGATAACTTGGTTATTATAGGCAGGTATGTTTGATTAGGACTGGAACTAAACTTTGATTAGGAACAGAATGAACTGATTTGGGGGCCTGAAAACACAAACTTCGAAAACGGGTTTTAAAGTGCAAGTTTTTGAAAACGATACAGTTATTGTCTCTGTGTAAACTACAAAAACATGAATTTGTGAAAACGTGACGTCATGCGCATGCATACGTCTCGGTTATGTATATAACCTTAGTTCCCTGATAGGGAACGAGACGCTGCGTAATCGCTATGGGAACGCCTCTGCGTGATGTCGTCATGAAGCACGTATGAAATCTGTCCAATCAGGAGACGGAACGTCATAGGCGAGTGACGTCACTGACCAGGAACTATAAAACCCGCCCGAAAACACTGTCATTCAGCTTCTCAAAGTCTGAAGCAAGTCGCTTATCGGGCAAGAAAGGAAGTATGGCAAGGATACGCAGCGTCTCGTTCCCTATCAGGGAACTAAGGTTATATACATAACCGAGAAGTTCCCTTTCAAGGGAACTCAACGCTGCGTAATCGCTATGGGAACGCTATACCCACGCCGCCATAGTAACAAGTGACCGAGGCGCACAGTTCACAGTAGCACTTGAGCTCCTGGAGTGGAGCCGAGGTCTAGTTCATAGAACTTAACAAAAGTGTGCGGTGAGGACCAGCCTGCCGCATCACAAATGTCAATAAGGGAAACCCCTGAAATAAATGCCTTGGAGGCAGCCATACTCCGGGTAGAATGAGCCCGGACAGCCAAAGGTGAAGGCTGTCCAACCAACTCATATGCAAGTGAGATAGCCTCAACCACCCACTTGCTCATCCTCTGCTTAGATGCTGGCAGACCTTTTCTTGGTGCGCCGAAGCAAACAAATAACTGTTCAGATTTTCTCCATGAAGAAGCTCTATGTACATAAGCATCTAATGCCCTCACTGGACATAGCAGATACAATCTTTCCTGGTCCGATGACGTAAATGGAGGAGGACCGAAGGCCTGTAGTACAATAGGCCTCACAGTATTAGTGAGAACCTTAGGAACATATCCTGCTCTGGGATGTAGAAATGCCTTAACATTACCAGGCGCAAATTCCAGGCATGATGGAGCAACCGACAGGGCTTGAATGTCACCAATTCTCTTAAGAGACGAGATAGCAAGAAGAAACACTGCTTTTAGTGGCCAAATCCCATGCCGGAACTCTCGTGCGTACTGCAGGTCTCATCCTCAAAGTGCCACGAAGGAAACGAGTAATCAGCGGGTGTCTCCCCAAAGAAACCCCACTCAAAGGAGCGTGGTAAGCACCTAAGGCCGCCACGTACACCTTCAGCGTGGAGGGGGATAGCCCTGCAGAAAATCTATCCTGTAGGAAGTCCAGCACCGCGCTAACCGGGCAGTTAACATCCGACGGGGATGCATTATTAGACCGCCCGCCTGTGATAGAAGGTCCTTCCTGACCGGAATCTCCATCGGAGAGCAGTCTAGGAGAGAGACCAGGTCCGAAAACCATATCCGAGTTGGCCAGAACGGGGCTACTAATAATAGACGGGCCCCGTCCCGGCGAACCCTGTCCAGAACTCGGAAATGTGTACAGCGGTAGCCTCGGCCACGGCTGTACCATAGCGTCCAGCCCAAGAGGTGCTGGGTGAGTCATGGAGAACCACAGTGGACAGTGAGTCGTCCCTCGAGACACAAACAGATCCACCCTGGCTTAGCCGCAGTTCTCCCAAAGGAGCTTCACCACATCCGGGTGAAGTCTCCATTCCCCGGGCCTCGGCCCCTGCCTCGACAGGATGTCTGCTCCCACATTTTGGTACCCAGGGATGTAAACTGCTCTGAGGGATAGCAGTTTCCCGTAGGACCACAGGAGGATCTGATTCGCCAGCTTGTAAAGCGGGCGTGATCTCAGACCCCCCTGTCGGTTTATATACGAGACTACTGATGTGTTGTCTGATCGAACTAACACATGTTTGTCCCTGAGATCTGGGAGGAAGTATCTCAGTACTAGAAATACCGCCATCATTTCCAGAGAGTTTATGTGCCATGTGAGACGATGGTCCTGCCACAGACCCCATGTTGAGCGACCACTCATGATCGCTCCCCAACCCGTGAGGGATGCATCCGTTGTTAGCGTGACGCGACGACTGGGAGCTCCCAGCACAGGTCCCTGGGATAGGAACCAAGGTTGCTTCCATATGGCCAGAGCACGTAAGCAGCGCCGCGTGACTCTGATCATACGAAATGGATTCCCCCTCGGTGAGAACCCCTTGGTTTTGAGCCACCACTGTAAGGGTCTCATGTTCAGCAAGCCCCGAGGTATAACGTTGGATGCTGCTGCCATCAGACCCAACAGTTTTTGAAACTGTTTTACAGTGAGTGACTGGCCTAGCTTTATGTCCGAGACTGTATTGAGGATTGATGTTATTCGAGCCGGAGATAAACGGGCTCTCATAATCACTGAGTCCCATATCACGCCCAGAAAAGTGATTCTCTGTACTGGAGAAAGAACACTTTTCTTTGCGTTTAGTCTCAACCCCAACTTTTCCATATGAGCGAGAACAACACCTCGATGTTGAACCGCCGTCTGCTCTGATTGAGCGAGAATCAACCAATCGTCGATGTAATTCAGAATGCGGATGCCCTGCATATGCAAGGGCGTTAGACCCGCATCTACACATTTGGTAAAAGTGCGGGGTGACAGCGCTAGGCCGAAGGGAAGAA
The DNA here is from genome assembly GCA_003731715.1 of Anabarilius grahami. Classification (NCBI taxonomy): domain Eukaryota; kingdom Metazoa; phylum Chordata; class Actinopteri; order Cypriniformes; family Xenocyprididae; genus Anabarilius; species Anabarilius grahami. The sequence goes on from RJVU01078462.1 coordinate 487,213, forward strand.
CCCAATATTGGTATGCTTCGCCCCCGAAAGCAAACCTCAGGAATTCTCTGTGATGCGGGAGGATTGACACATGGAAATACGCGTCCTTCAGATCTATCATCACAAACCAGTCCTCGGATCTGATTTGTAACACGACAGGCTTTATAGTAAGCATTTTGAACTTGAGCTTTGCTACTGTTCGATTCAGTTGTCGTAGATCTAAAATCGGCCGTAATCCCCCGTCTTTCTTTGGCACCATGAAATAACGGCTGTAAAAACCGGACTCCTTGCTGGGAGGAGGAACCCTTTCTATTGCTCCTTTTTGCAAGAGTGTCTGAACTTCCTGTGCCAACACCAGAGCCTGCTCGGGATCTACCACCGTGGTCAGAATCCCGTTGAATCGGGGTGGGCGTGTTCGAAACTGAATTGCATACCCCTTTTCTACAGTTCGCAGGACCCATTGAGATACTTTTGACAGATTTTTCCACTCTGACAAAAAATCTACTAAGGGAACCAGCCTCTCGAGGCTGGCCTCTGGTGGAACATGAGCACCCAGCACAGTGCCCTGTGACGGCGGACCGGCAGGGAACAACTGATCTGGATGACTCATATTTAGAGACAGCGCGCCACCCTCGGGTGACACGCGGGGAAGCACTGCGCCCCGGCATAGCGGCGGGGTTGGCAGAGCGCCCCCCTGAGGGCACCGAAGACACACAGGCACCGTATAATGAGGTGAATGCTGTATGACCTCGGTGGGGACCACCCTCAGAATCCTGACGGTTTTTCTGGCGTCAGGATTTCTTCGAAGCCCTCTTAGCGGCAATGATGGCCCTCAGATCCGTCTTGCCCTTCGAGGACTTCGGCTGAGTGCGCTGACCCGGTTCCCAACTCCTCGGAGGGGGACCCCGGGTAGCAACACTCTGCCTTTGGTGTTGTCTGTTTTGCGAGGAGCTTGTACTCGGTCCCTGCTGCCCTCGCCCGGCAGCAGGGGGAATTTGGGCCCGTCGAGGGAGAAACTGCTGCAGGGCTGCAGACTTTTTTTTCACCTCTTGGAACCTGTCGGTGACGGAAGAAATAGCATCACCAAACAGGTTGGAAGGATTCAGTGGGGCATCTAGGAGAAACGTCTTTTCCTTGTCCTTAATCTCGGTGAGATTAAGCCACAAGTGCCGCTCCATAGCCACCAAGGAAGACATCGAACAGCCGACAGACTTAGCTGTCTCCTTAGTGGCACGGAGGGCGAGATCGGCAGTAAGGCGTAACTCCTGAATCAGATCAGCCCCAACCTCATCACTTTCCCCCAAATCCTTCAGCAGATCAGCCTGATATGCTTGCAAGATGGACATCGTATGCAAGCATGCCGCAGCCTGACCTGCTGCCGAGTACGCTTTGCCCACTAGCGCTGAAGTGGTCTTGAGCGGCTTAGTGGGCAACGTCAGGGCTTTAAGGGACGATGCCGCCTTGCGGGGAGAGATGGCTCGCAAGCGTCTCATCCGCTCTTGGCATCGCCCCATACCCGTGTTTTCTCATTCCTGCCACATTGCTATATATGGAGGTCTGAGGTGTGTAAACACGGGTAGATACCGGCTTCTTCCAGGATCTTCCAGGATCTCGACACCTCAGTGTGGAGATCTGGAAAGAAGGGTAAACGTGGAGGCTGAGCAGACCAAGATGGCAGAAAGCGTTCATCCAGCTTACTTCTCACGGTTTGCTCTTGCTTTTCGGCTGGCTAGTCGATGTTTAACTTAGCGACATCACGAGAAAGCACCTCCATAAGCTCCTCGCTGGCGGGAGACTGAAGTGGCGGATCTTCAGACTCCCCCGTGGCCACGCTAACAACGTCTAGCTCCTCAGAACTAGACGACATTAACGTGACCGTATCTACCGGAGCGGAAGAAACCACAACGCTTGCTTCCTGCCTCCGGATAGATACACTTGTGGATGCAACAGGTGAGGGCAGAGATAAGGCTGGGCCCGTCTCTAACCCCTCTGTTACATCCATCTGCGAACCCCAAGACATAAGGCGCCGCCCTGCCTCAGCAGAAGCGCGACCCGAGCCTCGAGGAACGTCAGCCGAGCCACCCTCCTCGAAGAGGGCTCGGCGGGAGCGCAGCGTACGCAGCGGCAGCTGGTCACAATGCACACAAGCAGCCCCCTCGACAGGTGCCTGGGCATGCTGCGCTCCCAAACAAACAACACACATTTCATGTGTGTCCCCGTCCGGGATAAAACGTGGACAAGGGTGCACACACTTCCTGTAGAGTTGTTCACTCGCCATTTCACAAACAGTATTGTAATAGACAGACAACAATAAATAGGTACAGACAGTATCACACGGAGCGCTTGCTGAAGACACAGAAGCTGAATGACAGTGTTTTCGGGCGGGTTTTATAGTTCCTGGTCAGTGACGTCACCCGCCTATGACGTTCCGTCTCCTGATTGGACAGATTTCATACGTGCTTCATGACGACATCACGCAGAGGTGTTCCCATAGCGATTACGCAGCGTTGAGTTCCCTTGAAAGGGAACTACATGTTCAGTCTATAGGTGCATAGTGTTTCTTTACAAAATGACATCAACTACTAGCCTGGCAGCATAATACAGCATTTGTTGTCATTTTCGCAGATCCGTGTGAACGGGGAATGTTTAGATAATGTTTTTGTCTGAACAAAGGAAAACCTTTTCCATTTTTAGTACATCGTTGTCGTTAAAACGTACCCTGAGTTTGACACCCCTGATGTAGAGAGTGACCAGGACAAGAAAGAGGTATGAGTGAAGATATGTTATCATCTGTAACAACATTGTGAACTTTTATAAAAATATGAATAGCACAATAGCTAAACAGATACATTTGGGTATTAACTATTAAATGCGTCATTATACAAATCATTATGCATCTGCTCATACATAAGCAGATAAAAATACTGCTTCTTTTCACTCTAATATGACAGGAAGAATTGTTGAGTAGTGTAATTTAAAATTAACTGAAATGTGTAAACGAGGATGTTAACTGTGACGTTAACGATGACAGTAAATGCGACAAAATGGTTTGTGGTTTCAAGATGTAATTTTATGAAGTGGTAATACATCCCAAAACTTGCCTACTCTTCTGCTACAAATGAAATATTATACGTTTTCTTCATAAAAAATACATAATTTTATATCATTAAATGATCAGGCAAAATGGGATTCAGAACAAGGTTAGTTTTTTTTTTTAGCTTTACAGGACAGTGGACCTACAGAACCTCATCTGTCTTTCTCTAGAACAGGGGAAAGAAATCTCAAATCAAACATTTACTGCAGAGCATTAGTAAGCAAGCAATTCATTTATAAAGCACAAAGGATTACATAAAAGAGCAAACCCTCAAAAGAACTCTCACATAGCTGCATTTAAAAGATAAGGATCACACATCTAAAGACAACAATTTAAACATTTTGGTGAAGACAGATGGTTTCAGTGAAGATTAAAGAAATCTCAGCATTTTCAGGTTAGAGTAGTCATTACTAAAATGGCAGATTGGTTAAAGTCAACTTTTTCCCCATTTACAACTGCCTACAGTCCTTTTTAGGCTTAACTTAATTCAAGTTCCTTTAATAACTCTGATTAACTATAAAAACCAGAAATCATTTGATCTATTTACGTTCTTACCATTTGAGGACTAATGCAGAGAGGCTGTACTAAAGTGGAGTGCCTCTGCTGAAGCACTGTAGAGGAAGATGATGATGAAGAGGAGGAGGATGTTTCACGGGAACATGATGATATAGTTAGGGACATAGTTGATGTTTTTTTCGGAACCCTGAAAGAGTTAGAAAATAACGTCATTAAGTTTATGACAAAACAAGTATAAAATAATGGTTATAAGACATTCATAATATATAAACATTTAAAATGCACATATAACCATTAAAGGGTTAGTTCACCCAAAAATAAAAAATTCTGTCATTAATTACTCCCTGTCACAGTTATGTTCAGTTTTAGCAGTAGTAGAATGGACTTTTAGTTTGTTTTCATTCTTCTCATGTGTTCCTTTGTTTGATTTCCCCACCACTCCTTTGTTTCTATGGTTACTGTTATTAGTTAATTCTGTTCAGGTGCATATCATTAATTATCTTGTTTGAGTCACTACTTAAGTTCATTCACAGTATTTCAGTGTCCAGTCACGCTTACATTTAGTGTGTGTTGCCCTGCTTGTTTTGCCTGTTATTTGGATTATTACTATTACTATTACTATTATTATTATTATTATTAAAACTTCGGTTTGGAACTCTATTCTTCATTTTCATCTGTTTGTCTGCAACCACCCGTGACAGATGACCAGACCTCCAAAATGAATAAATGAAGAGCTCAGTTTATTTCGGTGGCTCAGGAGATCCCAGATTTTTTTAGCTTCACAATTAACTTCAGTGTTCTTGCCCTTTCGACAACGAGACCCTGAAGAACCTGTTCTGGATCGGGGCCAATTACCATCAGCATTTTGGCCTCCCAGACACCTCTGGACTTAACTGGAGAAATGCCATCATTAGGTGTCTGGAGAGTGTCTTGCGCCTGTCCAGAACTGAGCTAGACCCAGAGCCCGACTCATCACCATTGACCATGGAAAATTTGTGTAAGCCCCTGCAGACGAGGAGCTACAGTCCGCCGTGACACGTCAGCCAGAGCACTAGGAGAAGAGGACAGGGGTGACCCTCGCCCCGAAAGTGGAGCTCCATGAGTCTGACCAGGGTGTGAGCCTGGGACATCAGCAGATGAGGGAATAGTGAATATGGAGAATGAGGACTGGCTGAGAGACTTCAGTAAGGAGGTCTTGACTCCCACCCTATCCCATTCGGCACCTTCATCATCCGTTGTTTCTAGACAGCATTAAAGACTGTATGAACTATGATTTATTAATTTCATCGACCTGCATGGACTGCGTTATACTAACCATTATCCTGTCGAGATTCGTATTGCCACCACCACAAAGTTCAGCCAGTCCTTCAGCCCCACAGCTGCTGGATGTTTACAGCCCTGTGCCATCTCTGGGGATGCTCTGCTGTGAAGTTGAGCCGCAGGTCATTCTACAACCAGCAGCATCTGTGCTAGAGGATCCTACCACTCTGCCTCAGGGCTCTGATATGTTCGCTCCATCCCAGCCCGTCAACCTGTCAGCTCCGCCTTGGTTCCTGCCACCTTTGGCTCCACCGGAGACCCTCGGCCTTGTGGCTCCACCGGGTTCCCTTGTCCCACCGGCTCCCCCTTGGTCAGTCATCATTCTACTTCTGCCACGGACTTGCGGCCCGTCCGCTGTGCTCCGTCTCTCCACCCCTACGGCTGCACCTTTGGATCCATCGGCCTCGTCTGCTGTGGTTGTCCCCCAGCTGTCATCAGCCACAACACCATCTTGGCTCCTCCCTCCCTCGACTCCGCCTTGGGTTGTCAGCACTGTTTGGCTCTGGTTCTGTGCCAGCGGATTTTTCCACCATTGCCGTGACATGGATTACTTTTATGATGTCTTTACTATTTCTGGGGCTTGAAAGTTGTAGTTACAGAGGCTGTCAATCGAGAGACAGAAAGATCTCAGATTTCATTAAAAAGATTTGTGTTCCGAAGATTAATAAAAGTCTTACAGGTTTGGAATGACATGAGGGGACGTAATTAACGACAACATTTTCATTTTTGGGTGAATCATTTAAAGCTTTAAAATGGAGAAATCTACAGAACTAAATTTATAAAAAAATGGCGATGCAAATTGAGGAACTACTTAACGGTACATTTACATGTCTTTCATGTGTACTGTTGCAGAAGTTCTGGTCTGTAACTGAAACTTTTTTTTTTTTTTTTCTCAAAACAATTCAAACAAACCCCATAAAAGTATATGAATGTAAAATCATACAACTTGTGCACTGTATTTCAAGTAAGTAGCAATATGCGTGAAATTTAAGTCTTGAAATACCTGAATTACTTCTGGTGCTATGAAAGCTTTAATACCTGTTCATTGTAACTGCATAAAAAAAGTAACCTCATTAATAACTAGTTCATAATTCTTAACTTATAGTTAAAGAAAGAAGAAAGAAAGTCACACAGGTTTTGTGGGTGAGTAAATAAAGACAGAGTTGTCAGATTTTTTTTTTTAAACAGCATCTTTTTTTTCTGTCTGTCTCTTACTGTGCCATGTTTTCAGTATCTCCAAAGCGTGTTGATGATCCCAGTAGGAGACACTTGAAAATTTAAGAAGAGAAATATTGAGTTAAACAGAGCATGAAGGGTTTATCGTGTTTATTTTTGTTTAAATACATTTGTTAAAAAGAAGATTTTTGTCTCAATGCACAATTGCAATTTGCACTAGTGGTGGAATTTGAAATAAGTTTTTGAGAAAGTCTCACACATCACCCTTGATACACATCCAATACATAAAAATCTGTGGCATAAAGTAGACCTTCTATGATGCAAGCATAGAGCAGAAACAAAACTTGATGCTGTCAAATAAAATAACAATACCAAGTGGAGCCATCCTGTAGTGTAGAGTTACAATAAAGTTGCAAGTGAGCACCACACAATGAATAAACCAACAAAAAAACAACAACTTTGTTTCAGAAAAATATTTATCTATTTTCTGCACTCTTAAAGTCTTCTGCTTTAAGTATACTTGAGCAAGTTTGTAAACAGATTGTTGCCTTTATCCATAGCAATGCTATGAGTCTAACCCCTTTACTGCCCTTTCACTGGTACTCAATAGAGTGAAGCAACGAAACCTGAGCAGCTCCTGGGCTAATTTGGTTGTGCCTTCTGTGTGTTGCATTTAGAAACACATGGTGTAGGATAAATCTTTCACCCTGGTTTGGATTTGAAAGTGCCATCTCAAATCATACACACAAAAATCACAGTTGAATATATTTTGAACTTAAACTATAGTTGTACTGATGTGTAAAATTCATCTTAATTCAATGAGATCATACCAATTTCATTTGATGTATTCTGTGAGCTTTACCTGAACACAACGCACTCTTGTTGTTGATCCAACCAGTGCTATGCAGAGTTTTCTGTGTTTAATGGGTTTTCAGTGTTTAATGTTATATTAGACATTTATATTAGTTTTTTTTTTTTTTTTTGTAGTTGTTTTGTTTTGTTACCGTTATGGTGAAAAGGTGAGCTTGTGCTTAAGATGAGTTGTAAAAACCAAGTAAATGTAATAAACAAGTAAAAGAAAATGAACTTGTCATTGGCATTAGTACAGTTATGGGTCATTGAGTACAGCATCTTTGTATTTTATGTAGCCACCCACAGCCTAACCACAAGCTCTTCAGTGCAATTGTAACCACAAAAATCAACACAACAGAAACTCTTTTAAATGTCAAACATAAAATATCAAACATAAACACTAAACATTAAACACTTAATTTCAAAATGTACTCTCCTAATCCAGCCTTATGCAAAGCATGCTGGATACTAGAAATTCACTGCTCAGTTTCAGTCAATGGAACAAAAATTATTCATGCAGTCCCAACATATATGATTTAAGTTAACTTAAGATTTTACAAATGTAATTTCATTTGACGTAATAAAATTGAATGCAAATTATAATTAAGTAAAACATTTTTGTTGCTTTAGCTCATTGTAGTTAAGTAAACAGAGCAAACAGCTAAAATCTTTTTTTTTGAGTGAGAGGATTTAAATAAATAATCAGAAAAAAAAAAATCTTCCTCTGAGTCAGTTTCAAGGGATACTAATAAGAATTATCCTATAATAATTATCCTTATTGTTTCCACAAATCATCTTGTAAATGTGATTGTATAGTGCCTTCATTCCATAGTGAGGTACACCTTAAAAATAAAGGTTCCAGTTACAATGCCTGAAGTCATGGGGGGGAAAAAAACTTTTTTCCATAAGGAACTTTTAATTTTTTGTAGTTATTTTGAAAATCATCTATGTATTGGTGCCTTAATAACACAAAAGCTTATACCATTGGAGAACCTAAAATGAAACATCAAGAACTCCAAAGAACCATAAAGCAACTCCTGATCCCATACAGACAGATAAGAACAGAGTTCTTAAAGTCTTGCAAAGAATCACTGAAAAATTGTATGGCAATTAAAGTATCCTGATGGAATGATAATAAAAATATTAAAATTACATTAAATTATTTTTCCTTTTGGTTAATCAAACATATGTAGCCCAGCATCAAAGACTGCATTCTAATACACTTTGTCTGTTTAGTACTTTAACCAACTAGATTAATCTACATTTTCCAAATGTTTCCTTGAAAAATCATCTGGATAGCCTTTTAAAGAGTGGAGTGGAATTTTAGTGTAACACCTATGAACAGATGTTTCAGTATCAGCAATGAAGCCAGATTGCACAACAGTTTTTGCACAACCATGTAATGTCTCTCTGTCAAACATGAGCAAATCCTCTTGGAGCAAATCAACATATACGTCTAACTACAACAAACCTCCATTCTGTCAAAGCAAATAATTAGCCACCTCTTAGGCTAAGAAAAACAAATTCTATGCATGTGTGCCACCAGTGCACCTGTTTCACAAGCTAGAGCCTTACCACTGTATCCTGTTAATGTGGAGGGGCCAATGAAAATTCCACTGGGCTGACAAAACCAAAGCTAAAGGAAGTTAAGAAGAGAAAAACCCACCTTGTTGCCCTCTTCCCCTCTCAAAGAGAGTACACTTCAAATCTTTTTTGCCCCCCCCTCTTTGACAGGATGTCTTCTACCCGGTAAAAGAAATGGAGAAGTGGGGACAGGAACCAGACTGGGCAATTGGTAAAGAGATTCACAAGCTTGACTACAGGTTGTCTGGGTAGGTATAAGGTGCAGAGAAAAGTAAGGAAGTACATTCAAATCTCATCTCACATTACAGTCTGTCCATCTGACACAGCTGACTCCACAGTAAACGGGTGAACCAAACACTTTGGTGTCAAATATAGACCACACTCATGCACTCGGCCTCAGGGATGGAAATAGCATATGCAAGAAGCTCTTCTATTAATCATTGTCCAGCCCTCTTCTAGGGGGATTGGTAAGGTTGGTTAGTTACCACTATCACAAATCATGAAAGAAAAATGTAATATGATATCAGAACCATCAAGCCCCTATGATCATCTTTTTGGCATTTAACCTGAATCCTCTGGGTGTGGGGTGTGTTCCATTAGTTGATCATCCAATGGGGCTCATCACCTCATTTCACTCTCTGTGCAAAAGGTGCGTTCACGCGGCCTCGTAATTCTTGTAGTTACGAGATTCTAGCTAGTAAAAAGCGTTCACGTCCTCGTAGACGTCAGCTTGTAATTACAGCTTGTAAACTGGGAGTTTTCTGAAAGCTTGCAGATGTACCACATGGCCGCTGTACCACCTCACTGCTGTAGATTCAAAGGCGTTGATAGTGGTGCCATGGAAACGCATAATTCTCAGTCCAAGGACGCGAACAGCTCTGAATATAACGTCTCGTGTTGTCATCTCAAGATTCCGGTAAATACGAGGTGGCGTGAACGCAGCAAAACTCTGCCAGGACATTGAGATCTTCTTCAATCTCCCTTGTGGTTATAGGTGCGTTCCTGCCATGTCGTTATTATCATAACGATTCGGAACTGTAAAAAGCCTTCATGTGCTTGTAGAACTTGTAATTACAATGTGTAAACTAGTAATTTTCTGAGAGCTATGCTGCGTTCACGCCACCTTGTATTTAACGGAATCTTGAGATGACAACTCGTGAACACGAGACAAGGACGTGAAGGCTTTTTACGAGCCAGAATCTCGTAGTTACAGCAATTAATTTTTTGGTTTGAATGCACCTCTACAACTTGTACTACATGGCCACTGTACCACCTGACCACAGCAGATTTAAGGGGCAAATCCAAACAGAAGGGAGCATCCCTATATGCCCTACTCCCTTTGAAGGGCAGAGCCCTTGAAGTGGGGACTTTGGAGGGAGCAGGGCACATTACTTAACACATTTCTTACATATGAAACTTATTTAAACATAACATGACAAAAATGTGTGAAAAATATCACAAAAAAACAAAACAACTTGAATTGCTATATTTGTAAGATAACAGGAACTCTACCACCATCTAGCTTTAAAATGAATGAATCACAAGTATTTGCTGGGTCACATGACCATAAATAATAAAATGACTTCCTTGAAGTGACCATCGCATGTAACCTTTGCTAAAGGCCTTATGGAAGGGACCTTTGTGAAGGGATTCAGTTGTTCACTTTCGTTTGGAACACCCCTACAAATAGTGTCCCCTTCTCGAAGTGCCCTTCAAGGGTACAAAAATGCCAAAGGTGTGTTCGACTTGAAGCAGCACTGTGCAGACCGATTGGTGTATGACATCAAAGTACCGTATTTGAAAGCAAACAGAGCTTTATTTAGGGTAATTACAACATGGCGTGAACGCAGCACACCGTCTTCATTCCTACTGTATCCGTCTTAATCAACAGACTCCACTGTTGGATGAATCTCTGCTTAAAAACTGTGGTTAAGCTTAAAAACCTGTTCACTACCTGTTTACCACTACTGTCAATAAAGATCCTGCAGGTGGGTTCAACCTCTTCCTCTGCGTGTTGACTCCTGTTCAGAAGATCCACTCCAGCCCCAGAGCCCATTGCTGAGACTTCTCTAGCCTCCATCCAGGATCATTGACCTTTATCATTCACCAATCCCAAGTGGTTTAACAACCCGCCTGTTCATCCAAGATTGAAAGCTGTGTCCGAGTCATTCTCTGGCCTGAAGACTACCCCAGTGTTCCTAGCTGTATCCGCTATACCTTCTTTTCAGGCAGAGGCTGCAGTGTCCACTGATCCACTGAAAATCCCTGTGGCTCCACCTGCTCTGATGGTTCCCTGTGGTGCTCTGGTCTTCAGTTCCTCTGGTTCCACCCGGGGTCACCTCTTACACCAGCTTTGCTCCAGTCTCCAGTTCCAATGTCTCTCATCTGGTCTACAATTCTTCTGGCTAAGCCTGAGTCACCTGCTCCCCAAGTTCCAGCCTGGTTTCTGATTCCTCTGGCTTCTCCCCATTCTCCACCAGATTCCTTGTTGTCTTCCCTATCTGCCTTGCCCCAGAGTCCTGGTCTGGGACAGTCCTTCCTCTGTCCCTCTTCCCTCTGTCCTTTTGTCTGAGTTGTATTATCTAAGGCATTTCACACAATGCAAGTCTTAATGCTTTATTGATTTATTGCTCAGATCTTTTTTTTTTCTTTTCTTTTTTTTTGTATAGCTGTTCACATTGGTTCACATGGTTCATATATTTTCTTCCCTCAGTTGCTTAATAGTTTGTTACTTTTAAATATGGAAGTTGTAGGGAGGTGGATGCCAGATTGTTTTACTTTTTACTGGAAACCCTGTTTTGTACTAGTTAGGAAAGCCTGTTGTATATTTTCCATTTTTCTTTGTGCAGGTAAGTTAATTATTGACTACCCCAGTTGTTTTGTCTATATCTATTCCTGAGCTCCGTTTACTTCCTTTTATAACCATTACACAAATAAAACTGTTATTCTGGTTTTAAATTACTTGTGGCTGATGGAAAAGGATAAAGTTACTCCAACACTTATGTAGATGGACCAATCAGCCACACAATTATTCATTATATTTAATTAATTACCCATAAACTCACTCTATCAAAGTTCTGTGAACCCATCCCCCTAAACTTGCTACCAGTATCCCAAACGTAGCTAACACATAGGCAGAACTAGGTGTCCTGTTACAGATACAGATACATGGTACTTTTACGATCAGAAAGAATTTTGCAGATACTAGTGACTCTGACTTCATTTGTTCTGAGAAGGACAAATAAAATCTCTTAATCCTATGAAATTCTCTATATAACCACTTGGGAAATGTATAAACATGTATCCAATTTTCCCATCTCATGACTTTCCTTTTATAGGCTTTATTATATGTATTAATTCTCTCTTTTGAACTATTTTGGTATTAATGTTCCAGAGTTGCAAATGTATAGATAACTGAAATTACATTGGTAGCATGTTTGGTATCTACAGACTCCAACTTTCGTTTCCTATTTGGTAATTTATTTTACATGTTACTAACTCTGTGACACATTAGTATTATAAGAATCTAGAAGGTTCTTCTCTCATTCATCCAATCCAGTTTGTTATGCTAATATCTTGCTACAGAACAAAGACTCGTAAAACTTCCCTCCGAGGGGGCAACTCCTTACTGGCTCAGACACCTCAAGAGGGTGTGACACCTTCACCCCTTATATTCACTGATCACAAGATCAAACCTCCTCTTCTCTTTTACTGAAAAATGCTGATGTCAAGATGACGCTGTAAGAAGCTAGAAGCTTCTGTGAAACCCCAAGCTTGTGCCAGGCTTCGGCCTAGAAACTTCCATTCACCAAAGATCCTCTGAATCCAACTGGTTCTCTTTCATCAGGACAATATCAGCAAAGATTCAACGGAAGCCTCCACAAATTGCATCAGGACAGTTTTAATTCAACTTGGAGAGACATGCAAGTATCAAACTTAGTCTCATTATTTGATACATTAAGTATCCTTACCCCTTTTAAAGAAGGACCTGTTAAAACTAAACTGATGGTTTGCTCAAGGCTGTTGATCTGCTGAATGTCAAACAATGCTGTAACTTCTTGCTTTCCTGTACTCCGCTTTAGCTCTCTCTCTCTCTCTCTTGGTAAACTGTATGCATGTATGTGTGTGAATGTTAGAGTAGTTTAAGTGTTTAGTCTAGTTAATAAAGTCTTGTTCATGTCACATGTAAAGTTGTCTGTGTTTTGCGCTCATACATTGGAGTCCCTATTCATGCAGATCCTGACTTACAGGCTCTTAGTAGTACTGTACAATAAGATTGTTATTTCCCATAACCTGGAAATGAACATTTCTTAGAATTAATAAACAATTAACACTGTGTGTTCATTGGACAACGGGTTAATTGGTTGTAATATTAATTGTATTACTTTAAGTTAATTTTATTAACTGATCCAAATATTAATAATTAATTATAACTAGTTATGATTAATTATTCATATTTATTTTGAGCTAATTTGTTACACTTACTTCTAGACTGTCTAGCAGTCTCTGGGTTGTAACAATAGAAATATGTATAATATAAACAAAAATATGAAATAGCATCAATTAGGTTCATCAGGATATGTTTTCTCTCCCGAAACTGCTTGCACACACATTGATTTTTCATGTTTTATGGGGACTTTCCATAAACAAATTTATACTGTACAAACTGTATATTCTATCCCCTAACCCTACTCAAAGAAAACTTTCTGCATTTTTACATTTTCAAAAAAAATAAAAATAAAAAAATAAATTATATATACAGGTGCTGGTCATACAATTAGAATATCATCAAAAAGTTGATTTATTTCACTAATTCCATTCAAAAAGTGAAACTTGTATATTATATTCATTCATTACACACAGACTGATATATTTCAAATGTTTATTTCTTTTCATTTTGATGATTATAACTGACAACTAAGGAAAATCCCAAATTCAGTATCTCAGAAAATTAGAATATTACTTAAGACCAATACAAAGAAAGGATTTTTAGAAATCTTGGCCAACTGAAAAGTATGAACATGAAAAGTATGAGCATGTACAGCACTCAATACTTAGTTGGGGCTCCTTTTGCCTGAATTACTGCAGCAATGCGGCGTGGCATGGAGTCGATCAGTCTGTGGCACTGCTCAGGTGTTATGAGAGCCCAGGTTGCTCTGATAGTGGCCTTCAGCTCTTCTGCATTGTTGGGTCTGGCATATCGCATCTTCCTCTTCACAATACCCCATAGATTTTCTATGGGGTTAAGGTCAGGCGAGTTTGCTGGCCAATTAAGAACAGGGATACCATGGTCCTTAAACCAGGTACTGGTAGCTTTGGCACTGTGTGCAGGTGCCAAGTCCTGTTGGAAAATGAAATCTGAATCTCCATAAAGTTGGTCAGCAGCAGGAAGCATGAAGTGCTCTAAAACTTCCTGGTATACGGCTGCGTTGACCTTGAATCTCAGAAACACAGTGGACCAACACCAGCAGATGACATGGCACCCCAAACCATCACTGACTGTGGAAACTTTACACTGGACCTCAAGAAATGTGGATTGTGTCTTGCCCTCCTTGTGCAAGGTATCAATGGTCGTCTTTTGGACAACTGTCAAGTCAGCAGTCTTCCCCATTATTGTGTAGCCTACAGAACTAGACTGAGAGACCATTTAAAGGCCTTTGCAGGTGTTTTGAGTTAATTAGCTGATTAGAGTGTGGCACCAGGTGTCTTCAATATTGAACCTTTTTACAATATTCTAATTTTCTGAGATACTGAATTTGGGATTTTCCTTAGTTGTCAGTTATAATCATCAAAATGAAAAGAAATAAACATTTGAAACATATCAGTCTGTGTGTAATGAATGAATATAATATACAAGTTTCACTTTTTGAATGGAATTAGTGAAATAAATAAATTGATGATATTCTAATTATATGACCAGCACCTGTATAGTAATGATGCTCATAGTTCAGCGAAAAATTAGTTGGGAAATGCCGTTGTTATGGAAGGAGACTCAGACAGAGGTATATGGTGAAACAGAAGTCTTTATTGACAGCAACTAAGCAAATGGAGACATTTGGAGACGTTAACACGGAGAATTGGATGGAGACAGACACTGGAGTGGAGAACTGGAGAGGACACTGAAGAAGGTACAGGAGGTAAGCACACAAGGGACGCTGGAGAGTGGTCGCTTGGAAACACTTGGAGAAATGGTCGGAACATCCGATGGTTCGCCAGACCAGAAGAATAGAGGTGGCTGGTAACCGAGTACGCGCTGGAAGGGAGTAAGTCCGGTGGTAGGCTGGCAAAGGGAGTTCTGTGCGTATTCGGTCCAACCTAGGAACTGGTAGCAAGAATTCTGGTGGTCATGGCAGAAAGTTCGTAGGAACCGCCCCATCTCCTGGATCTTTCTCTCTGTCTGCACGTTCGACTGGGGATGGTATCCAGAGGAGAGGCTTACGGTCACACCTAGGGAGGACAAAAAAGGCTTTCCATACCCTTGATATGAACTGGGGTCAGTGGTCTGAAACAATGTCTTCAGGAATTCTGTAGTATCTGAAGATGTAGTTAAACATGAGTTCAGTAGTCTCCATCGCAGTGGTAAGTCCTTTGAGGGGAAGAAGATGACAGAATTTGGAAAATCGGTCAATAATCAGAATCAGAATGTGCTTTATTCGCCAGGTGTGCACAAACACACAAGGAATTTGTTGTGGTTTTCTACAGAAGCTCTTGGTACACACATACATATGACATGAGAACAGAAACATTTAAATAAGTAAAC
>RJVU01078462.1:508177-536771 GCA_003731715.1 Anabarilius grahami
GATGCATTGAGAAGCCTGGCAGAATATAATAATAACAATATATATTTTTATTAATAATAATAATATTAATAATAATAATAATACAATGGAATAGAAATAATGAGAATGCTGTATGATGTAAGGACTACGAAAGATTGTGGTTTGACCTTCAGGATTGCAGCTTTTGATGCCCACATATGTGCCTTGTGCATTTTGCCATTCAATAATTATTTAATCATATTTTTTTGGCTGGAATTTATATAATTTTGGACAACAATAGCATATAATACACACTGGATAATTGCATTAAACAACAGTACTGTTAAGTTTAAAGCGGAATATCGTATTCTGTTCAGGCGCTCTGTGGCCTGCTATGAGGTCCTTCTGATCGCCATGTGGTGTTGGATAATTCTAGAAGTACGTCAGTGAGACTTCATCATAAGCGCAACAGAAGCACAGGGCCTGAGATTGACCCACCAGAGCTCATTTATTTGACATTCAGTGGCTTTGCAAAGACCGGTTACTCAAAGTTAATTTACATTAGCTATTAAATACTTTAAATATGTTGTCAGCGGCGAGAACAGCAGTGAGAAATGTGTCGTGCTCTCAGAAAACCTCCAGCAGTGTGTCTGGTCTCATCAAGAAGGTGAGTGAGTTCTGCACTACAACTGAGAGCCAGATTGTCAGCCAGATTGATTCCTCAGTAGATATTTGATGTCTTTATATCGAGCCGACATGATCGTTTGTGAGCAGTTCGTGTTGTGGAGATGTAGTTTTCAGCGATGTAGGTTTGGTAATAGGATCCCTTGCATTTTTGTTTGACATTTGCCTGAAGTGATTTGTAATAATTTGTTCGTAGCAATTCGCTTCATATCTGTCAAAGTCACAAAACAGTAGGAATAGAAGCTTTAAGGTAATCATTTGCCCCTTTGCGTTTGGAAAAATGCTGTTACAGCAGAAAACAGGTTATGTAAGTGATTTGTTTAAAAGACACGATGATATATTATCTTTTAAATCATCTAGACAGTTCATAGTTTTTAAACAGTAGTGGAGGTCATTCATTTGGCGTCTGTGGAGTTGTGAAAGAGTGTGTTTGAATGACCTTCATGAAGTGTCCCTAAAGCATCCTGCCCCATGTTATGAGATGAGCTTACCTTCATCTGGCTGTTTGACTGATAAATAACTTGTTCATAAATAACATGTACTGAGTTTTTTGAAGTAATGTTGCCATTATGGCAAAATATTGTAATCCACGTGATTCCCTTTGCTTCAACATGACCACATGGTCAGACCTTTCAAATAATTTAGTAGTTGTTTCTTTTGGCACTAACTGATGTGATTAACTGCACAGTACAGCTTTTCATATAGCCATTCTCCGCCTCTTGTTTCTATTTTGTATAGTTTTTATATATATGTCATATATATATATATATATGTATATGTATGTATTAGTGAAAATGTATTAAATAGCCCATTTTTTTCTTTTTTTTCTTAGGCTTGTTGGAATGGATTGACTCAACAAACTCTCCAGACTGCAGCCAGACGTCATTATGCGTGAGTATCATGTAAACTGTTTTGTCATAGACAATGAAGGTCCATGAATGAGTGTCTAAGCTGGAGGATGATTTTTCAGTTCAGAGGCAATCCGAGGCGCTGTCATTGGTATTGACCTGGGAACCACAAACTCCTGCGTGGCTGTGATGGAGGGTAAACAAGCAAAGGTAAGCTATAACTAATTATGTGTTAATTTAGCGTTCAAAGGATTAGTTCACTTTCAAATAAAAATTACCCAAAGCTTTACTCACCCTAAAGCTATCCTAGGTGTATATGACTTTCTTCTTTCTGATGAACTGACAGTTAGCATTATATGGAGGGTGGAAGAAAGATCCCAGTGAATTAGGGTTTCTGCAAGTCTTAAAATGGTCTTAAGTTTACCCTTACACAGTTTATGACCTTAAAAGGGTCTTAAATCAGATGCATTGCAAAAAATGCGTCTTTCTCAGTGTTTTTGTCCGGTTTTCCAATACAAGTATCTAAACATCTTTGAAATGCAAATGTAAAATAGTCTTAAATTGAAAAGAAAAAAAATGAAGTGAGTCTATGCTTTAAACGAGAATAAATATCTGTTAATGAGGTATGAAATCTTCCCTTTGAATTAAGCTGATTTTTCTGAGCCCTTTGGCAGATATTTGTTTTCGTTTTAATTATAAACTCACTTCATTTTGATCAATTTCACAGAAAAGAAGACTTCATATTTTGTCATTTTATATCTCTAGTAAATGCATCTTGATTTAAGAATCTTTAGACAATTGCACTGGAAAACAAGACAAAAAACGGAGGAAGATCACTTTTTTGCAGTGATCAGAAGGTATAGTAAAATGCTACCTACAATGTATTACTTAATTTTTTTAACTTGGTTTTAAAAAGGTCTTAAGTCTACCTTTATAAAACCTGCAGAAACCTTGTGAATTACTATGATTTGCACATTTGAAATTATGTAAAGCCAATAGAGCTCTACGATTCTGTTGAATCACAATTTTTTTTGTTTTTGTGAAATGGAGATCGCGATTTTTCCACGATTCTGAAGATTCTACTAATCAAAATGACAATTTACTTGGTTCTGACAAAATATTCACTGCTACCTTCTATTTAAAAATATATTAATTTGAACAAAATAATAAAAAAATAGTTTGATTGAAGGAGTCAATGTCTCATTCATAAAGACTTTTCTTATTTGGATGAATCAGCATTTTTGAATTAATCTCTTGAATGAATGATTCAATGAGTGCGTTTACATGCTCGTTCTTAAGCCGATTATGCTTAAACCGACAACGAACGTGGTCATGTAAATGCGGTAACCCGTTTTCTTTTATCGGAGTAAGGTCATAAACGGCTTAAGCATAAACCAGTCGGAACAGGTAGTTTTTTTTGTCTCATACTCTGATTTTGCACGGCACGTAAACGCATTAAGCTGCTTTCTGTCGGCTTATTGAATTGCGCATGTGATACGTGACAGAAACGCATCCTTAGTGCAGATTTAAACGCATCCAGACAGAGTGAGCATTTTGCAGGAAAGTAAGAAGGAAATATATCACAAATGCAGACTCTTTCAAGACCCAGAACATTTTAAAAATGTGTTCTCATCTCTCGTACAGCAGAAGTAGAAGTGGTACAGTCAAAACGCTGCATCTGTAACTGCATGAGAATATATGAACCGTAAGTTTCTCGCTGACATGTTGCAAGCTTTATTTAACATCACAACTGACATAACATATGGAATACGTGGAGTCATATACGCAAATGATTATTTTTTGACGTCACTACAGGGAAATAACTGATTTATTAATAAAGTCATGTAAATGCGGTTTACTTGCGTTGTCAGTTTACTGGTTTGCATGTAAATGGGGAAAACTGGTTATTTCAATAAGCTGATATTTGTGAGTTATCAGCTTACTGGTGTGCGTGTACACATTTTTTTTTTAAAAAGCCACCTCCTGGCTAAATGGCACAATGCAAATGAAGTTTTAAAACTCTTTCAAAAGGTGATTTACTCTATTTTGATCGCTAAAGTAGACCGTATTCCCAAACTATAAACTTTTCCCCCCATTTAAATGTTTGTAACACAAATAATGATAATGTGTGGCTGAAAAGACTGTTAGTGAGGCTGCTCCATACTGTACATTTATGGCAGCTGTTCTCTCTGGATTAGTCAAGTCACCTTTATTTATATAGCGCTTTTTACAATGCAGATTGTGTCAAAGCAGCTTTACAGTGATAAAGGGAACATCATTTTGGCTGTAAAGCAGCTCTATAAGAAAATAGTGTCCTTGTCAAGCTTAAGTAAGTTCAGTATTGATTCATTCTGTTGTAAAAATTAGTTATTAATTTAGTTCATTTATCTCTACAGTAGCTCTGGAGAAAACAGTGATGTCATCATCCAGCTCAGTTTGTATACAGTGGTGTCAATGCAGGCAGATCAAAAACATTGTTGAATATCAAGTGTCCAACTAAACAAGCCAGATGTGACTCAGGTGACAAAATGGAGGGGGAAAAAAACATGGGAAAAACCAGGCTCAGTCGTGGGCCAGTTCTCCTCTGGCCAACAAACGAACAGTGTATGATTATGATTCAGGCAGCATTACAGGTCAGAAGTCAGATTGAGATCAGAACATTCAAAATATTTAAACCAGTTCCATCTGGTTGAAGATCTGATTCATCACGCCGTTATGGAGACGGGTTTGTAGAGGATCTGTGCCACTGGCTTTCGTGTCGATGAGGCCTTCACAGGGATGGTCTAGTTGACATGATCTCTGCTGGTATGTCAGGGACATGGCGGAATCGTTTTCATTTAGGAATAAGATTGTGTGGCTGTTTGAATCGAGATCACGATCGTTTAATGATCGGCAGCAGCGCAAATGCAGATTTGAATGTTGCAATGTGATCGTAGTTTCAAAGGTTAACCAAAGTCCCTGAAAGTATTTGGTTTAACTCCTGTTCCACATCGCAAACGTGAGCAAAGCGTGAGCAACGCGTGTTTTGTCACTGCTGACGGCCTACCCTCTCATTTATTAACATGGGCATCGACAAAACTCGCGTTGTTCACGCTCTACTGATGCTTGCGATAGACATAGAGGAATCGTTGTCATTTGGGAATAAGATTGCATGGCTGTTTGAATCAAGATGGCTTTTTAAAAAAATGTTTTAATGATTAATCATGCAGTTCTAAAAGCCACTATTGAGAACATGAACAAATCTGAATGAATCTTCAGTCACTAGGATGAATCACCACTACTACTGTCTTCCTTAAATTGACATTTAATTAAAATACTGTTGAACTAAAATGCGTCATCGTAACAGGTCCTGGAAAATGCAGAGGGTGCAAGGACGACCCCGTCAGTGGTGGCCTTCACATCTGATGGAGAGCGGCTTGTGGGAATGCCGGCTAAACGTCAAGCTGTCACCAACCCCAACAATACTTTGTACGCTACTAAACGTCTGATTGGACGGCGCTATGATGACCCTGAAGTTCAGAAAGATATGTAAGGCATTTAATTTCAAACTTTGTCAATNNACACACACACACACACACACACACACACACACACACACACACACCAATATGTACATACACACACACACACACCAATATGTACATATACACATACATATTTATATGTGCGTTTTTATACTAGCAAATTTGAAATTAGCATTGTTACGATTCCTCGATTTAAATTTGAGTGCTCAATTTTATACAGGGTTTTTCCTGGATTGGAAAAAACTTTATAAAATCAATTCTGTGATTGGTGTAAAACGTTGTCCAGTTTGAAAATCGCTGGGATCATATTATTTTCACACGCTGTCGAATAGCAGTGCTTCCCACACATAGACTTCCCGCCCAGGTATATTAACGGCCGCCCAAGTATATTTGGTGGCACATTTTTGCTTTTATTGTTTTTATCCTCTTATACTTTTTTTTTTTTTTTTTTATNTTTTTTTTATCCGCCCGAGATAATGAAACCATCCGCATTCGATTTAGAGGCCGTTCACATGTCGCATCTAAAAACGCGTAGAAAATGCCAGCCGTGCCACTTTCTCCTCTTTTCAAAAACACTCGTTACTAAGCAATCATGAGTTTCACCAAAGAATAAATAGATTTCCAGACCTTGCATTAGCTATTATACTAGATTATACTATTACTTATGGAGATGAGAAATAAAAAACCCACCCTGTACAGGTTTGATCAGCTGTTTGTTCATCTTGGCAGAGCTTTCGATCTCTATTTGAGCGCTTTGGTCCCGCGTCTACATTTAAAATAACGAACTTGAGCGCGCAAAAAACACGACGTGAATGGCCCCTTACTATAGAAAAGTCTCCTTTCGCTCCGCGCGTTTCGTACCTGCTCATTCAGTGTGCGCGAGAACTGTTTACTCCCACTGACAATTCCACATGTGCTGCAAAGACCCTCAGAGACGCAGTGGATATTTCACAGACAAAGACCTGGGCCCTCATTTATCAACAGTACTTAGAAAAGGTTCTATATTTTGTCCTACGAATGAAATTTAGAATGTGTCTACAAGAAAATCCATATTTATCAAACATGCGCACGCAGTTCTTACACACATGAGTAAGCAATCATTGTTGATAAATCCCACATGTGCTTAAGTACCATGCTCGTTTGCGTTCACGGTCATTAGCATTCGGAAATGCCTCCAATGAACCATATATGGTGACAACACTTCCCTTTTAGGGTTGGCACGGTACATGAAAAAACACCCGAACCGTTCGGTTCGGTTCGCTTGTCTTGGTTTGGTTCGTGTGTGCGTCGCACGGTTTGACGCATGCGCAATGTAGCCCCGTGCTCAGACAGTTTCGCACGAACATACATATAGACAGTAAAAGTGGAGTAAAGAGTGCTGCAGAAATGGCAAGTGGAGGAGATAATGAAGGCTGCCCGGAGTTGGCGGATGCGCCCGCGTCATTCAAATCCGGTGTGTTGGAACATTTTGGATTTCATGTTACTTGCGATAACGAAAGTATAGCCAGAATTGTCAACTTTGTCTTTTTAACTGCAGAGACAATAAATGCTAAACTGGAGTGGCAGTTTTTATCTAAACATTCACAGCATACAAAAATCAAATTACAACCGGCTGAAATGTTTTGAAATCTCTTGTACCCTACCTGATCAAAAAAATCCAGACTGGATTTCTGCCTGTGTCCGTTTGAGTCTTTTCAAATAGCGCGCTATAGTCAGCTCGTTAATGTTGGCCAGCAGAAACGCCCCGCAGTGTTTGTCGTTGAGTTGTATAGGACGTGAGCTGTTGGCATAACTTGCATCATAAGTTTTTGGATCATCTTTTACAATATCAAAGTGCATCCAATTCAATCTTTGTGTGCTAAAAAGGCACAAGTTCCTGTAGAGATAACAATACACATTCTCCTTTTTTTGCCAAATAAACGAAAAGCATGTCATTAATGTCTTCTCTCTTGCTGTATCAAAATCTCACCTAGCTTTTACTCAGAGATGGTCCCAATAATGTGCTTAAAGTCAAGTCAAATTCAGTTAGTGCATGATTACATTACAAAAATGTTAATACTGTATCCTAAAATGTGGATAATAAGCTAATAAGCTATATATCATATGCTGAAGGAAAGTTCTGGAGTGTTAAAGATTAAAAGAAAAAATAACAAGAACCATACAGAACCGAAAACCGTGACCCTAAAACCGTGATACGAACCGAACCGTGGGTTTTGTGAACCGTGCCACCCCTATTCCCTTCATGTGATTGTTTTTTTTTTCCCTCACCGCAATAATGGCAAAGAGCGCACAATCTTGGAAAACGCGCTCTCTGCAGAGTGCGTTGTTTGCCAAGTCAGGGTTTTTCCTACATTGAAAATTTTTTGGCGGCTGCCAAAACAAATTTTTTTTCCTCAAGTCTTATTTGATCAGTTATTGAGAGGTGTTTATTAGTGATGCAGATGGACTGCTGCGCTGACGGACAGCACGAGCAGAGCTCCTCCCTCGTGCGCGCGAACTCTCTCTGTCTTCAAAGTAAGCACTGTCTTTGCTTTCTCTCCCCCTTGCACATAATAATCAAAATCAACTGACATGATGCTAAAAGTTTGGAAGACCGAATCCGTGTTTCATGTGGCACATTCGGAGAATGTTTTTCCTGAATAACCGCTGGGTGTGAATAGTGCTCAAAAGAACATCACCTCATCTTCTCTGACAGGCGTCCCGCACATGCAGCTGACATAAACCACACTTTCAGTAAACAAAAAGAAAATCCTATCCAGTGATGTTGTGTTTTCTGTGTTGACAAATCTTTTGCGATGTCCTAATAAGTCGCGATTCGCACGCAACACGTCAATGTCCGCTAATGTCCGATTCGCGACCTAATGACTCATTTGAACAGATTCATTTTAATGAATCATGAAAACAACTGATCTGTCCACTATAACGAATCATTTACTCGAACAACTGTGAAATGAGAACATAAGTGTGCTTACCACATTTAGCAAGAGTGGTTAGTAAAATTAGCCTTAATAATCCACAGTATTTTCAGGTTATTTAAATGACAATGTGTAGTAAATTAGGCCTACCTATAAAATCAGTTAGTTTAGACTGGAGTGAGGTGAAACCAGAACAAAGCAAGTTGTTGTTAGCTAGGCGCATTCAATTGTATTTGGTAGAAAATTATAGTTAATGCTACTTTTTAATACTGATTAATTATTATTATTATTATTATTATTATTACACATACATAAATAATTTTCAGGTCTAGCAAAGAAGCATCTTCTCTTACAAAGCTATGAAATCACAGATTTTTTTGCAAAGAGGGCAGGAAAGAATTGCAGTGAGCGTGACTGGTACTTTATTGTTAGTATTGGGCTCGCACTTTTTACTGTTTGTGTGCATGACCATGTCTGTCACCACCGAAGACCATTTTTGACCCAGGAAAATCCTTGCAAGTCTTCCAATAATGCAAGATAAGCCATTGCACATTTGTCACAGCTGTCTTTTATAGGGTTTGACACCAATTACACATCGTGTTTAAAAATAGACAAATGATAAATTTAGTGTTTTATAATTAAAGGAAACACAGGACAAATGTGGATTGCTTAATGCATACTGTGACACTCTTAAATGCTTTTTATGTGTAGTGTCGCTATTCTACCACTAGATTTTCTGCGAAAGCATGCTCAGAGGTGTGCTTATATTTACACACATTTCTACGTATAAGTACAAGTTGGGGAATCCCACACTTTGCGCGAAAATGTTCTTGCGCACAAATCTGTCCGTACGCACCATTGATAAATGAAGGCCCTGGTACCCGCGTGTGTGTTTGTGTGTGTACGTGATCATGTTCGTTCCACATTGCATTTATAAGAGCAGTTAGCCACATCCAGAAAAATGAATGGGTCCTCTGCTGGATGTATATGGTAATTACACTAATAGTGTATTTCCTACAGATTTCTCTAACCAGCAGATGACAGAATTCTGCCTCTTAAACCTAGATCAATATACAGAAACAACTCCTATTTAATTTTGATCATCAAAGTTTTTTTTTTTTGTTTTTCATGAAAATTTAATATTTCATATGCATACAATTGGTGTAGTTGAGGAATTGTGGTAAATTTCTAAAAAAAGTAGCCTACTTCATATCAAAACACAGCATAATCTATATAAAAATGAATTTATATATATAAATATATAATTATTATTATTATTATTTTTTTTTTTTTAAGTCACACATTATTTGTTGTTTGTCACATGTNTTTGTTGTTTCACGTAGTAGATAATTTTTGTGCCATGGGTAATAGGAGGATTTTCCACCCAGCTACCACCGCAAGTATATTTCAAACCTGTGGGAAGCACTGAATAGGGCACTCCAGACTAACCCATATGTTTCTGTTAATGGGTGAAGATCCTCCTTTATGCCCCTTGTGCCAGAATCCATTATCATTGAAGCATATTTTGATGGATTGTGTTAGTTTGAAATTTGTTAGAACTCTATTTTTCTTTTGACTTTTATGAAAAGATAAATGAAGTAAGGCCTGATTTAGTTTTAGAATTTTTATCTAAGATCAAATTTAAAAATCTAACTTTTTTTTTTTTTTATAATAAAATTTTTTAAAATTTTTAAAAGTTGTTTTCGTCATGAATATAGTTTTACAATGGCTTCGAACACAGCTCAACTAATCAGAATCAAGGGCCGGAACTTTCCGTTTTATGATATATATTTTAACAGTGTTGTCCAATCAAACCTTATGATTATATATGATTATATATATATGCTATATTTGAATCAATTATTGCCTCATTGTTATTATACATGTATTTAAAGTCATTTTAAAGGCTATTTTTCACTTGGGTATATTTTTATTACCACAAATTTTTTTTATATCTGATTACTCAATTAATCGTCAAAGTAACTGATGATTAATCGATACTGTTTATTCTTCTAAAATGCATGCAGCGCACATTTATAGTGCGCACTGTAGTGTTGGATGATTTTATAGGCAGTGTCTTTGCCATCTGCTCGCATGATTACTGAATACATCTGTGCTAAAATTGATTGATCGGCCATCGATCAATTAATAAGCTTAATCGATTAGGCCTGGTTTCACAGACAGGGCTTAGACTAAACCAGGATTAGGCCTTAGTTTAATTAGGACATTTAAGTAGCTTTTATTAACGTACCCTAGAAAAAAACATTACTGGTGTTCATCTTGAGACAAAACAATGGCACTGACATAATTTAAGATATGTCAGTGCAAGTTGCTTTGTTAAAACGGCTCAAACATGCATTTTAGTCTAGGACTAGCTTAAGCCTTGTCTGTGAAACTAGGGGTTCCTTATTAACTGTGATTTAATCAATTGTCAATTAATCAGTAATATCCCTCCCTATAATTTTTTTTTTTTTTTTTTTGCAAATAAGTGATGAACTTTGCTGTAATTTACAGGAAAAATGTGCCCTATAAGATAGTGCGTGCCTCTAATGGAGACGCCTGGCTGGAAGCCCACGGCAAACTGTACTCACCCAGTCAGGGCGGAGCCTTTATTCTCATGAAGATGAAGGAGACTGCAGGTGAGTCCATCTGCCTGAAGAAAAGCAGTTTAAAAATGAAATAATCAAAAGCTCCTTCAAACCACAGTTTTTTTTCCTTCAGAGAACTACTTGGGCCATGCAGTGAAGAACGCTGTTATAACAGTACCAGCTTACTTCAATGACTCCCAGAGACAGGTGAACACTTTCACCACACTTTCTACTTTTTACATTCTTCTAGGCCCTGTTTACACCTGGTATTAACCCTTTCAAGTGTGAGTTAAAAATATTCTAACTGATCCCCCAGAGTGAGGTTTTTTTAAGGCGACCGTTATTTTAGAACGTTTGCCCTTATTGTTCCCATGGCGACGCGTCTCGCGTGTCACGAGCGCTGAAATCAGCCACAATAACACTGTATGACAGATGGATTGCTATTATTTTGTTTTTCCTTTTTTACTTAAAATATTCGCAAACTTGCTTACCATGTCATCAACTATATGATATATATATATGATATGCTGCTTCCACTGATGTCTGACATCAGTGTGTATTTTATAAAATCTAAATGTATTGTTTTAAAATGCTTATGCGTATTTAAATTTCTGAAACCTTAAAAGAAACATTGTGTGGCTGAAAACACTGCATAGCTGTGATATGACAACAAGAGCTGCGCGCGTCCGTCTCGCAGCCAGAGCGAGAAAGCACGGTTTGAATCAATCTGGCAGTTATGTGACCGTATGTGGGACCGTACGCCCAGGGGCACAGAAATAAAAATCCCATATGAGGGACCGTACCGCTAAAAGGCTTAAAGGGATAGTTTACCCAAAAATGAAAATCATCCCATGATTTACTCACCCTCAATCAATCCTAGGTGTATATGACTATCTTCTTTCAGACTAACGCAATCAGAGATATATTTAAAAATATCCTTAGTCCATGTTTTGAAGTAAAAAATAATGCACCATCCATCTATCCATAAAAAAAAACATTCTGCGTCATACATCGTGTCAGAGGATCACTCATTTGGCGCAAGTCGGCTTGCGTATTCTGTGTACGGAAACTAGTTATTTGAATTTATAAAGTTTTAAATATGGATATTTTTCTTACAAAAATGAATCGCTTCGCTTCAGAAGGTCTTTATTAACTCACTGGAGTCGTATGGATTACTTTTTTTTTCTCTCTTCTTTTTTTATGGATGGATGCACCCATTCACAACCATTATAAACCTTGGAGGACTAAGGATATTTTTAAATGTATCTCAGATTCTGTTCATCTGAAAGAAGATAGGATGATAGCAAGCCGCCTAGGATGGCTTGAGGGTGAGTAAATCATGGGATCATTTTCATTTTTGGGTAAATTATCCCGGCTTGAGGGTGAATAAATCATGGGATCATTTTCATTTTTGGGTAAACTATCCCGGCTTGAGGGTGAGTAAATCATGGGATCATTTTCATTTTTGGGTAAACTATCCCGGCTTGAGGGTGAGTAAATCATGGGATCATTTTCATTTTTGGGTGAACTATCCCGGCTTGAGGGTGAGTAAATCATGGGATCATTTTCGTTTTTGGGTGAACTATCCCTTTAAGATGCTTTTTGGTCGATTGGATCACAAGTAGACGAGGGAGACGCTTGCCTGTTTATACCTGGTGTTTTAATGCATCTCTTTTGTCCACTTTCAACCGGTTCTGTCCTGATTTCTTCGAGGGGAGGGTCTATGGGTGGGTCAATGCATGAGCTTTTTCAGATCTTTTGATCTAAGCTCGCACAAGTTAGTGTTTGCATGTTAGAAATCCGAAATGGTGAGAGAACATTGTGCTTGGTACATTTTTCATCTTCAAACCAAACTAAACCTGGGTCCTCAGTCGACAATGTTTAAATCCCGTCTGGCTAGCGCGCTTCCCATAACGTTTACGTGTTAGGTTAGTAGGCGGTCTTTTGTGGCTGTTCGAACGTGTTTTCAACTACCTCTGGAAGTGGTTTAAAGTGGACAAGCTCAAAACGTTTTAGACACCGTTAACACCTGTATTTAGCGTCGTCCACTTGTGATTGGAATCGACGAAAACGCATCTTAATACTAGGAGTAAACAGGGCCCTAGATATGTTTGTCCATATTCTGTTCAGTTCAAATTTATTTTTCTATAGCGCTTTTTACAATACATATTAGGGGTGTGACAAGATCTCATGCCATGAGATCTCGCAAGATTAATATGTGATGAGATTTCTTGTCGAGGTGAAAAGCTGTCTCATTGCCATGACTGAGTGTGAAGGTGAAAATGTGCCACCGCTACGTTTATATTATGCCTCCACTGTCATTTTGCTTTTCATAGAAATAACAATTTAATTTGTTGCATTTAATTCAGAGGATTCTTTGCACAAGAGCCTAAGCATCTGACAAATGTCTTGTATAAAGCATGGTCAGCACCGCCGCTCCCTATTCACAGAGCGCGCATGATAGAAAAAGTAAAATGGTAGTGCGCATTCAAATGTGATTTCAATACCCCACATTTTGAAAGCAGCTCCCTGATGCATGCAAATATCTCCCAATATGAAAGCTATCTTAGGCTGGGCTGTGTAGTTGTAACCATCTCTCAGCTCTGTATAATGCTTGAAGAAAAATGTTGTCTCTTGCAGTCAGTGTTAATTTTGACAAGAAATTTTAATTTAGTTTTAGTCTTAGTCTTTTGACTATAATTCTTTTTAGTTTTAGTCAAGTTTTAGTCATCTGATTTGTTTTAATTTTAGTCTTATTTTAGTCGACTAAAATTGCTTGGTATTTTAGTCGACTAAAATTGCTTGGTATTTTAGTCGACTAAAATTGCTTGGTATTTTAGTCGACTAAAATTGCTTGGTATTTTTGTCGACTAAAATAAGACTAAAATCAATAACAGATTTACTAGACCATTTTTTACCGCTGGTATAGGAAACAAACTTAACCAAAATATATAAAACACAAACTTCAACTTTATTTCAACACAACTGTCTTTATTTCAATTCAAAAGCTTTTATGCAGCAACATCTAATGGCCGTTGCAGTGACGCGATGACTTTACCAGTCGGCGATTGGCTCTTATTTAGAAGGCGGGACTTATTCAGCCATATTGCGCGTTACACTTTCTCCCATTCAAAACAAAACGAGTGACACGCTCTTTTACTGTCTATGGTGACACGTCTTGTGTTATTCTATAGTCTTTGCGCGAGCTCAGTCAAAGACTGAATACCTTCGCTTCACGTCTCAATAAGTCAGGCTCTGATTGGTTCTCTTCTCATGCAGTCTCGCCTGTTCCGTTTTGCCGATTGGTTCTTTTGTTCATTCCTCGCATCTCTCCCGTCTGCTGATTGGATTTTCGTCACAGTCTATTTTCGTCTCGTCTCGTCCTTTATTCGTTGACGATAATGTCAATCAATTTAGTTATAGTTTTAGTCTTCATCAGTGACTTCTTTTTTAGTTTTCGTTTCGTTTTCGTCAGGAAAAATATATTCGTGACGAAAATAATGACGAAAATATTTAGTCAACGAAATTAACACTGCTTGCAGTTTGAATATTGAGAGAGTACTTTGATTATAGTTGCACTTACTGTTTGAACTTAATGAGACTAAGAGAAACAAGACAATTTGTGGAAAGGAGTTTAGTTAGGAGGTTAAAAGTTGTAGAAGCATAAATCATGTACAGTTCTAAGGTCTGAAGAGACTCATATGAAATCATACAGGAGAGAAGCCAGTCAGTTGAGTTTGTGGCAAAACCTTTTCCAGTGCTTGAGTATTGTTTCTTACTCCATATGATAATTCATACTCAAAGTATGAATTGAGAACTGAATTGACATTCATTACATAAGTTAAAACATTTCAGATGTACCTGCAGACTATTTTTCTAGTTATGTATTTCGTCATTGAGGATTTCTTAAAAATACTGAGTAAAAATCTGGTTCTCGTGAATTCAGTCTCGTGTCTCGTCTCATAATGTCTCATTGGGGGCAGTCGTGGCCTAATGGATAGAGAGTCGGACTTGTAACCCAAAGGTCATGGGTTCGTGTCTCAGGTCCGGCAGGGATTGTCGGTGAGGGGAGTGAATGTCCAGCGCTCTCCCCACCCTCAATACCACGACTGAGGTGAGACCCTTGAGCAAGGCACCGTACCCCCAACTGCTCCCCGGGCTGCCCACTGCTCCGGGTGTGTGTTCACGGTATGTGTGTTCACTGCTGTGTGTGTGCGTACTTGGATGGGTTAAATGCAGAGCACAAATTCCGAGTATGGGTCACCATACTTGGCCACATGTCACTTCACTTTCACTTCACTTTCACTTTCATAAGCTACCAGTCTCTTCACACCCTTAATACATATTGTTTCAAAGCAGCTTTACCAAAAATGCTTGTCATTGTGCTTGTAATTAAATGCTTAAATGTTTACATTTTAGAGAGTATTCTGTTATCAGCTTCAAATGTGAGTGCTCGGTATTCGCTCATGTTGAGAACATTGTGAACAGTTTGATTTATCAGATGCATTACTGTCTGTAAAATCTGGTTTGTTGTTACAGGCGACCAAGGATGCAGGACAAATTGCAGGTTTGAATGTGCTGCGTGTTATTAATGAGCCGACTGCTGCTGCTTTAGCCTATGGGCTGGATAAGACTCAAGACAAAATGTAATTATCAGATACTCTTACTACACTATTTTATTTTTTCTTTATATACCAACATAAATTGCTCTATACAACTGATTCATGTCAGATACCAATCCAATAATAATAATAATTTTAAAAACACACACACGCATAGAGAGTAACTTTATTTCACAATACAGATTTTATTTTATTTAGTATTAAAACAAGAACAAATATGCAAATTACAAGCAATAGGGCAAATGCAGTGTAAGAAAAGTACAAATGAAATAAACAGTGCTTTTAAAGGGGTCCTTGATTATGATTTCACTTTTTTAACTTTAGTTAGTGTGTAATGTTGCTGTTTGAGCATAAACAACATCTGCAAAGCTCTCAAAGTTCAATGCAAAGGGAGATATTTTCTTTTACAGAAATCGCATTTTAAGGACTACAAAAAACAGCTGGTAGGGACTAAAACAATCTTCTTCCTGGGTTGGTGACATCACAAACCCCTAAATTTACATAAACCCTGCCCCCGGGAACACGTAACAAAGGGGGTGAGGCCATGTTGGGCTACTTTAGAGAAGAGGAAGTGTTGTTGTAGTAGAGTGTTGTTGCCATTCCGTCATTTTATGCCGGACTGCTTCACAAACGAGGGTCAATTCAATGCTGGATTTGCACAAAAGATTAACATGACGGCACATGCTAGTTGATGAGTTGAATCAAACATTCAGAAACGTCCAGTTGCATTCTAAAAGTTGTAACTTCTTCCTGAGTCTCTCCATCAGTGTCCGACTCCGGTTTGAACAATGTAAGGCTGAACATCGTTACTGACTATCTTCATTTTGGCTGCGTGAGATTCTCCTGCTTTGTTGTTGTTGAGCAACCAAAGCGTGATCTGTTAAATGTCCGCCCTCTTCTGGAAAGGGGGCTGGGAGCAGTAGCTCATTTGCATTTAAAGGGACACACACAAAAACAGCGTGTTTTTGCTCACACCCAAATGGGGGCAAATTTGGCAAGCTATAATGAATGATCTGTGGGGTATTTTGAGCTGAAACTTCAGAACTTGGCGTTCTGGGCACACCAGAGACTTATATTACATCTTGTGAAAAGGGGCATAATAGGTCCCCATAATTTTTCAGGTATAGCTGGTCTATTTAACAGTAGAGAGTAAAAAATACAAACATTTAATGAAATATAAAAATAAAGCACTGCATAGTCTTTACTGTATGAATTAAATATACAGCGTTTCTTATTACAGCTACTAAAGTTCAGGGCTGAGTTGAAAATAATCTTCTCATTTTGATGAACTGATATTGATTCTTAAATCTCAAGAATCAATCATTTGAGTCTGTGCTGTTTTCAGTTGATGCGTGAACAGAATGTCATTAAACGTTGTTTGTACCGCACCTGCCATACAATAATAATAAAAAAAAAAAGCTTTTTTGTTACTTTTGATTTGAAGTCTCAGCTTTCAAATTCTGTAAAAAAAATAATAATTAAAATCAAATAACATTTTTTTTTTTTTTTATGTGTCAGGAGAGATCGCTGTAGCACTTCAGTTAAAGCGGCACTTAGACCTAGGGATGCACCAATACCTTTTTTTATATATAACTGATCCAATACCAGAAATTCTTGAGTATCGGCCGATACCGATCCAATGCCAGCGCAGGTTGTTTTTTTTTGTTTTTTTAATAAATCTAAACATTTAGTGAAGGGGAAAAAAAAAACATTTAGTAGGGAACAAATAAAAGTGAATAAGTGTAGCACTAAATCTGGTAAAATGTTGCTCTGTGTATTGTTATAAAATAGCCTACATTCATAAAAAAAAAAATAGTAAATAGCTTATATTTATAAATAAATATATACTCTAAAATTAAAAGACATTTTAAAAGAAACGTATAGCACAGCTTTTTAATGAGTCAGTATTTTGTTGTTTAATTATCATTATTAACACAGACAGCAGTAGGATTATTAGGCTGCTGTCACTTTAAGACCGAATGCACAGATCTTATATTTGGACGCTTGTTACCAATGTAAGATAATGTGAGCTTTGACTTTATTCAAAAGGAAAATGTATCTGTTTTCATTTCAGTATTGCTGTCTACGATCTTGGTGGAGGGACATTCGATATCTCTGTCTTGGAGATCCAGAAGGGTGTTTTTGAGGTGAAATCCACCAATGGAGACACGTTCCTGGGTGGAGAAGATTTTGATCAGCACCTTCTCAAGCATATAGTGAAGGAGTTCAAGAGAGAGGTTTGTATTCACCCTCTCAAAAAATGGGTCTGTGCGTGTGTTTAAGTAGTGGCGCAACCATTGGGAAATTTAAAGGCTGATAACGATTACCAGTATTTATTTTGAAAGGGTCATCATAACCTTGATTTTCAACTCAATTTTTTTTGCCCGTACAAGTTAGTATGCTATATTAATGTACCACACACTACATTTTTCAGACAATTTACACTGTAAAATACTAAAATTAAATTAAAAATAGTTATGATTAGTGCTGTTTTTACTATCAAAGATCATTGTGATGCACTGGCAACCAGTAAACAACAGTGAAATGCTCAGAAAATAAGAGAAATGTATCAATTACAAGTTCCAAAATTGCTCCGGTGAGAAATCACCAGAAGTCAACTGAATGAGGTGCAGGGCACAAGAAAAGCACTCAAACTTTCTCTTATATCTCCACACTGCCTGACTGCTATAACAAACGTGTATCTAAAAAGCTCCGTGTGAGACACGTGCATTCAGCTAGACAAAACTGACATTCTTGTATAGTGTAGAAAAGAGTGTCAACTAAAAAGTAGAAAACGCATGCAATGTGTATATAACAAATATTTCCATAGTGAAAAAACATTTAAACATTTTGACCAGTGTGGCTCACAAGGTTACAAAAAGACTTTTTTTAATTTAGTGGCATTTGCCAATTTAATGACACAACTAGGTTTTGAAGCATGAATTAAAAGTTTTGGGGGAGCAACTACATTTTGCAGACATACAATGCAGTTCTCATGTTCCAGCGAACAGTTGTGACAATTGCACTTACAGTTTAGAGAATGTTAAAGGGTCAGATCACCCCAAAATGAAAATTCTGTCATTAATTACTCACCCTTCTGTCGTTCCAAACCCGTAAGACTTTAGTTCATCTTCAGAAGACAAATGAAGATCTTTTTGATGATAAAATGCTGTCAGATTTCTAGGGCTGGCTCTAGATTTTTCTGGTTGACTAGTAGTCATTCATTTTAAACGATTAGTTGATTAATCGCACGTTTATTAATAAACCATATAAATCATAATAAAGAGCCTTTAATGCCTACGTAGCCTAATCAGTGTTCAAGCGCACACATAAAGTTTATTGCCACAGCACAGAGCCATAATTATGAATGCATCAGGGAACAGCAAGGAGACTGCTTTAACACTTTTATAATTAATTGATAAACTATTGTTTTCTGTGTTTTTGGCTGCAGTGTTGAAGTTGACAATGCTGACTCATCTCCGCAGTAGTTACATTACATGACCTGAGAATATTTGTTTTCCATTTGAATTGGTTCATTTAAAAGTAGATATTTTGCTTTCTATAGATATATTTTTCATGTCTGTGAGGCAAGTTTACTTGGAGTTTCAAGTTCACAGAGAGACAGCAGAAAGCACACCCTGTTTGCTTTCATTATTTTTCAAAAGCACAACATGTTATTGTGAGTGCACACAAATAAAAGTAGACTCTTTACAGATTCAAAAGATGTATTTCTCTTATCTGTATGACCAAAAATGACAGTATTTTAAGTGCAAGTGATCATACCGGCACCTCCATGTTAGCTGTCATGCAGTAAGCGTGCTACTGTTCAGCTTTCACACTCCGCACAAACACTTGAATAGCCCACATTTTTCTAGGTTAATGTTAAAGTGTTTCAGATGATAAGCCATATTTGAGGTTGATGAATGATAGGTGAGCATTTGGATGTCCTGCTTGATGTACTGTAATTACCACATAGACCAGCTGTTAACTGTCCGCCACAGACTGTGTGACTTTGTCACTTCCTGTGTTTTTTTTTTTTTTTTCTTCCTGCGACTAAGCGGCTAATAAAATTTTGGTCGACTAAGCCTCTTCTCATCGACTAAAGGTTAGTCGACTATTAGGGGTCAGCCCTACAGATTTCCTTCGATAGACTGCCTTTGCAACTGAAACTTTTGACGCTTCAAAAAATTAATAAAGAGATCTGAAAACGAATCCATATGAATCGAGCGGTTTAGTTCAAATTTTCTGAAGAGACTCAATCGCTTGTTATGATGAATAGAATTAATTTAGGCTTTTACTCGCATGTAAACATTGATCAGTGACCATAAGCAGAATCTCAACCTAACCTGAATAACGCACAAGCACAAACCTCTTCCGGAAGCTCAGATGTGCTGCATAACACACGAGAATGAACCTCATTGGTTACACAGCATGTTTGAGCTTCCAAACAAGAGGTTTGTTCTTGTGCGTTATTCAGGTTCAGATTCGTTTCAGTTCAGTTACTTTATTTTTGCAATTAAAATGGTTTTAAGAAGACTTTTTTAATTTAATTACAATATAGTTATTTTTGCTCTCAAACAGTTTGTTTTTATTGCATAAAGACAAAAGTAACTTCATATAAATGCTGCTCCAAACATTTGAATTAAATGCCGCTTGGTCAATATTAAACAAGGATTTGCTCATTCTGTAAAGTGCAAAAACACAGGCCTTTATCGCCCTCTGCAGGCAAATATTATTGCCTCATTGTTATTATATGTATTTTAAGTCATTTTAAAGACTCAGGTCTTTGCTTATGTCTATTTTTATTACCTCAAAGAACATATCTGATTAATCGTCAAAATAATTGACCGATTACTAAAATAATCGTTAGTGACAGCCCTAGTTTCATTTATTTGTGAGGCATTTTATAGAATAAATAATTAAATACATTACCTTGGGCAGAGTACTGATTTTTGTTTGATTGGAATGGACTCTTTGTGGATATTGATTAACAGGGGTGCAACGGTTCTCTGTAAAAAATCGAACCGTACGGTTCTCCACTTACGGTTCGGTACGCACTTGCACCGCGGTCCATCTCGAATGACGACGCATCTATTGGTTAATATGGTTTGTTTAAAATAGCAACGTGGAAAACAGACAGACAGAGTTCAGATAATGTATGTTTCAGTCGATGGATGCGCAAAACATTACAACAACGATAATCAAAAAGCGTGGACAAAACAGTCACTCTTTGTAAACTGTTAACTGCGAGTGCCGTATGCTCTCATGTCCAGTCATTTACGCCGTCATCACCAGGATGTTGATAGCGCGCGAGCGCAGGTGAGACCTGAACAGCACACGTTGCTATCTGTGTTTAAACTAAACTCATTTAAGCCTTGCTGATTTAAACCTTCAAGCACAAGACGCGAAAGAGAGCTCGCACGAGCTGTGAGAAGATTTGTGTGCGCTCATCCGAAGCGCGCACGCTTATTTCAATCAGCGCGCACGCTTATTTCAATCAGCGCGCACGCTTATTTCAATCAGCGCGCACGCTTATTTCAATCAGCGCGCAAATACTGAGTTCTCTTTCAAGTCTTGCGCTTCAGCGGCCAAATTCATACAAAAATTGTCAACATGCCCGTCTTGGCGAGTATCCTAGCAAACATAGTCGGTTATGTCTTAAGTGAACGTATATTAGTCGAGAAAGACAGCGCATGTGTAACAGTATATGTACTGGATCGTGCATGTCTTAAAGGGAAAAAAAAACTATTCCTGTTTTTTTTAATGTTAAATCAAACAACAAATAACAAAGAAATCACTCACTGCTCTTGACTGAATAGTTTTTGTAACTTCAATAATGATTAATCTTTATTTTATACAGTAAAGATAATATGCAGTGTTATTTTATGTTTGATTACTTTATCCATTTTCTGTACCTGAAAACTACTGTTAAGATACCTGAAAAACCTGAAAAGCACTGTTTATTTTATTTGAATATTTGCTTTATTGTACTTATTTGTGATGTTGCTTGTAGTTTGATTGTTTGTTCTTATTTTCTTTTATTTTTATTTGACAGTAGTCCTATTTTCCTTGAACATAGCACATACCGAACCGTACCGAAACCGTGACCCTAAAACCGTGATACGAACCGAACCGTGAGCAATTTGAACCGTTGCACCCCTATTGATTAATGTAATCAAGTTCAAGGCCCGATTTTACAGACGGGGCTTAGACTAAGACTTTTTTTTTATGCAATCAAAACAAACTCTGAGTGCAAAAATAACTATTGTAATTAAATAAAACAAATAAAAAGTCCTCTTAACCATTTTAATTGAACTTGCGTAAAGCGCTATAAAAATAAAGGTTACATGATTTGTAGTACCTAATGCAGGATTTTGAACATGCAGGTAAAATGTAAAGATGTCAAACTGTTGTTGAGAACTGTTTGTGCTGCTTATTAATGTGGTGTGTCGTCTTGTTGCAGTCTGGTGTGGATCTGACCAAAGACAACATGGCGCTGCAGAGGGTGAGAGAGGCTGCTGAGAAAGCCAAGTGTGAATTGTCTTCCTCTCTGCAGGTGAGTGAGTGTCAACTGTTACATCAGGGGTCAAATAAAATAGCACTTTAAACTTGCATCTGCATGTTCTAAGCACTTTTTGTGTATATGCTGTACTGGTTTGGTAAAAGGGATGTTTTTGCTCAGGTGGGCAAATTTTCTGCCCAATAGAGAGAGCTTTTGTTCAGCAAGAAGAAAAAATATAGGGAACATTCTTGGTGCATGTTGCGTTTTCAAATGCATGTTATAAGTGATCCAGACTCACAGCGCTTTGTAGTGTTTGTGTGGAGCAGCAGTTACAGCGAACGATCTGCTCCGAGACACTGAAAACCCCTGAACATGATCTGTGCCTCTGAAACACCTCTAACACATCAGACAAATATTTGATAAAATAGCAGTTTGTTTATAAACCGTTTAAGGCAGTGGTTTTTTTTTTGTCATTTTTCTCTGGTTAGAAAATACAGGAAAAATAATAAATGTGCAAAAAATCACATCCCAGTATAAGTAACATTTACAGCCCTGTCTATTTTGGCATTTATAATCCAAGTCTTCTGAAGTCATATAACAGATATGTGGGAGGAAGAGACTGGAATTTAAAGGAAAAGTTCACCCAAAAATTTAAATTGTCATTGTTTATTCCCCCTCATGTCATTCCAAACCTGTATGACTTTCCACAGAAATGCGTTTTTGGGATGCGTTTCCCAAAAGCATTGTTAGCCAACTTTAGTCGCAATTTCCACTGAACTCTATTGGTAATGACGGAACTTGCAACCATAGTTTGCTTTGGGAAACCCACCCCAGGTTTGGTGCAACATGATGGCAAGTAAATGATTACAGAATTTTTCTTTTTGGGTGAACTGTACCTTTGAGTCTGTAATTACTAATAATCTTCCCTTCCACTGAACCAGTCAAATCAAAGTTTGTTTGTTGTTTGTTTTGTTTGTTTGTTTTTGGCTTGACTGTTGAACATCAAACCTGACACAACACATCTAAAGGTGCAAAAGTGTATATAGGGCTGTCATGGTGGAGGAATAAATGTTCGTGATATTACCACATTTTTAAAAATATTTATTATTATTATTATTTTGCAATATAAATGTTACGATGTGGGCAGCAGGCACAAAGACGAAGAAGATTAAAAAACAAAACCGGCTTTATTTATAATCCAAATGCTGTGAATGAACACTCAGGAGAATAATGCAAAACCCACAATACATAAACGAGAACTGACCAAAAACAACTGAAACACAGGGCTGTAAATGGGGGTAGAACAAAAGAAACTAAATTAGACATGTGAAACTAATACGTAATTATAAAAACAAACGAGTGCATAATTGGTAACCAATGAAACCGAAACTAAACAGAGTGGGGAAACAGAACAGAATGTCAAAATAAGGGTCCACATAACTGAACATAAATCTGACAATAAGCTTGTTGAGCTTATGTTTGTATAGTTAGTTCTGATCATCGAATCTGACTGGACGAAAGGCTTTCTAATGCTGCCTTCATGTGCTATCGGAATTATTGTAAATATGAGTTTCCTAGATTAAAAGTTGCTCATGAACGCCCTGATTTCGTGTTTACCACTTGGAAGTTTGTGGATAATTTTGATACCCAAGTTCCTGAGATGGGCAGGCCATAAACTTAAATAAATCATACCTGTCAAAGCAGTATTTCTCCCCTACACCTCGTTTAGTTTTTTTTTTTTTTTCCCATAACAGCTAGATTGTCTTGTCTTGTCATAAATCTAGTGCAAATTACATGTATGAATAATCATTTGAAGCGTATTGTTTGTTTTATACATTTGACCGGAAAATCGCCAGCAAGCGGACTATCTAGGTAGCTTAGTGAATGTTATGGTTGTCAATGCATGGGACACTAAATATAATTTTGGCTTTAATAAGATTTTCCCAATAAACGGGCAAGAATAATTCTGGTGTCCTCCATGATTCCTGTTCATTCCGACAACAAAGCACTTGAATGCAAAGAGCTCATAATCACGACTTCTGAAGTGGGAATTATGAAATTCCCAATGGCGCATGAAAGCATAAGAATGCTGGTGACAAATGCGTTGACTAGCGCTGTCATGGGAAATCCTCTTCTATGTTAAAAGGACAAAGATAATCGCTTTCCTCGGTGTAAAAGGTCAAAGACAAAGATATCGCTTTCCTTAGTGTATATGATATGACAATATTTTTTTCTCAAGTTAAACTGTAAAATGCTCATGAAGTGACTCTCAGAGCAGCTCTGAGATGAAGTTTGTGTTCATGTCGTCATATGACTCTGGAAACACAGCAAGCTTCATGCGTGCTTCAGTATGTGTAGTAAACGTATTTGTGCATCTGCACCATTCATTCACACAGAGACACGCAGAACATGCAGGATTCATACATTTAAATAGTCATCTTGCGGTTTAATATTCACAGACACTAGACTATATCGCGATTTGATTTGTGTACCCACCTACTTTTGATTTATTCATTCAAAATTCGTAAAATTGTGACATTTCGGGTTATACAGTAAATTCCGTTTTTATTATTTTTGGGATTATTTATTATTCCATGATTCAGTCCATGTTTTCTGGATCGTGGAAATCATAGGGCCCTAAATATATGGTACAGATAGTTTGCTTTTATTTTTTTGGTTCAGACAGACAGCAAATCATAAATTAACTGAAGTGCCTTCTGACTTCTAATGCATGGTTCTTTCATAAACTGGCCTTTGTAGTGCCACGTTAATCTTTTTTCTGTGTGGCTCTCAGGACACGCCTCAGTCTCCATAGTGTTGTGATACGTCATATTCACATAGGAGCAGTGGTGATGAGATAATGCTTGAGAAACAGTTTGGAGAGGAGAAAGCAATCTACATATAAAATATTGGTCACAAAGTATTGATCAATTTCTAAATAATAAAAAAGTATAGCGCATCTACTAATATATATGTTTGAAACGATGCATCGCGATAAAAATGCCAACTTGTATCCGATGCGCACTTTTTTTTTTCTTCACTTTTTTTTTTAAATCGAAGTTTTATGCAGATAGACCGTGGGTTCCTTACCGTCCCTTCAAAATGGCAATATATATATATATATATATAAACACCAGCATGTTATGATACATTTGTGCTTGCACTGGTTAGTTTAAGTAACCGTATTTTAATATTTCTGCACACAGACTGACATCAACTTGCCCTACCTGACAATGGACGCCTCTGGTCCAAAACACTTGAACATGAAGCTCACGCGCTCTCAGTTTGAAGGCATCGTGGGAGATCTTATCCGCAGGACTGTGGCGCCCTGTCAGAAGGCCATGCAAGATGCCGAAGTCTCCAAGAGTGACATCGGTGAAGTGCTGCTGGTCGGTGGAATGAGCCGAATGCCAAAGGTAAGAACTAAACCCAGAACTGAAACACTCTACAAGGAAAGCCTCAGATGAAGCGGCTTCATTGCTATTCCCTTGTGTTCTCAGGTCCAGCAGACGGTTCAGGATCTGTTTGGTCGAGCTCCCAGTAAGTCAGTTAACCCT
This sequence comes from Anabarilius grahami, assembly GCA_003731715.1. Classification (NCBI taxonomy): domain Eukaryota; kingdom Metazoa; phylum Chordata; class Actinopteri; order Cypriniformes; family Xenocyprididae; genus Anabarilius; species Anabarilius grahami. Next base: position 533,376 of record RJVU01078462.1, read on the forward strand.
GATGAAGCCGTGGCTATCGGGGCGGCCATCCAGGGTGGAGTTCTGGCAGGGGATGTGACGGACGTACTCTTGTTGGACGTTACCCCTCTGTCTCTCGGTATTGAGACTCTAGGAGGCGTCTTTACCAAACTCATCAACAGAAACACAACCATTCCTACAAAGAAAAGCCAGGTGGGGTAATAAACGGGGACATTGCAAAGACATTTGCATTGCTTCTCTCTCTCTCCCTCTCTCTCTCTCTCTATCTCTATCTTATCTCTTTATCTCTTCTTCCCAAAGCAGCTTTGCACAGTCTGTTTGTTAGAATTACAAGGCAACTCACAATATCAAGAACCAATCTTCCTCATGAATACACCTGTGTTTGTGTGTAGCAGGGCTGGTGATAAATCACTCTTATAAAATTAAGCAACATTGTGAATATTGTTTTTATTTGACCATAAATTTTTTGTAAAAAAAAATTCTAAAGCTTGTTGCTCACACCTTGTCTTATAACTTGTAAGTATGCAATGTGGGAAGGATGTTTTCAAAGCTTCACTAATTTAAAGATGTGGCTTTCATTGTTGTTTTATTAAAGCTGTCTCTATCAATATAATGATTCAAAGCTCTGATTCAACAGTTTGTCTTTTCATGGCAGATTTCATATATTTAAATGAAGATTTCACAAAAAAAAAACAAAAAAAAACATGTTATTTACTCATGAGTCATGACAGAATTACAAACTCTCGTGATGTTCCAAATTCATAATTTTAATAAAACCTGAGAGATTTCTGTTCCTTCAATGAAAGTCTATTTCAGCAAAACTTTTCTTCAAAATGTTAACAAAGACATAGTAAAATAAGTCCATATGAATAGAGCAGTTAATTAAATCTGATTTAATTTAAGTTTTGGTGGAATAGACTTTTAATGAAGGGGCAAAAATATTGCAGGTTTCATTTAAAAAAATATTCATTTGTGTTTTGAAGATAAACAAAAGTTTAATGGGTTTGGATCAAAACGTGGGTGAGTGAATGACAGAATATAGAGCAGATATATGATTAATTTTATGTTTCCTATATAATGGATGAATATTGGATGAATGGATGAATATTAGCTTGGGTTGATGTTGGTGATCTGTCTTCTCAGGTGTTCTCTACCGCTGCTGATGGACAGACTCAAGTCGAGATCAAGGTTTGTCAGGGAGAGCGAGAAATGGCTACAGACAACAAGATTCTGGGACAGTTCACCTTGGTATGTGCTCTGGGGGGGAAATATTGAGATGCAGATTTACATTTTCTATCGATTTACGGCTCTGTTGTATTTATGTGTTCTGAACAGGTCGGCATCCCTCCTGCTCCTCGTGGCGTCCCACAGATTGAAGTCACCTTCGATATTGATGCTAACGGTATTGTGCACGTCTCCGCTAAAGACAAGGGCACTGGCCGAGAACAGCAGAGTAAGTCTTGAGAGATTTTTTTTTATTTATTTATTTATTTATTTTTTAACAAAGGGAAACCATTCACAGAATGTCTCAGCATGCGATTGCAAAACCAGTTCTCTTTCACGTCTTATGCCACTTGAATGATAGAATACACGCAGTTATATCAAAATGCCCATCGTGTGGAGTATCCATGTAAGCACATTTGGTTATGTCTCAAGTGAAAGTAAACAGTTTGGTGTAAACCGGATGTGTATCAGTATAATGGATCAGTGCGTTTAGTCTTAAAGTGACAGCAGCGTAATATTCCTACCTGCTGCTCCGTGTCATTAATGTGAATCAAACTGCTGCTCTTGACTGAATAACTTTTTTTTAGCTTTGAAAAGAATTAATTTGATTTTAATACAAACAGTGAAGACCATTTAATATTTTATTTTCGCATTTGATCATTAAATTTCTGTACTATTTCAAACTACATGTTACACCTATCATACCTGGAAAAAAACATTTAATTCATTTTTTGTTATATTGTATTTGTCCTATTGTTTGTAATTTCCTTTTTTTTTTAAATACTAGAAATTTAAAAAATATAGTTTAACAACTATATTGTAATTATATATCGTTTACATTAAATAAAATTTCTCATATCATAAAATAAGAATTTGGTAATATCGCCCACCCCAACTTTCAATCCAGTCCACTCCATTTGAATATCCTGTTTAACTCAAGCATATCACATTACAGAAGTAAAATGGGTTGTGAAAACCATCACATGTAGAACTTGGGTCTTAATGAAAAACATTAATCTTCTGCTTATTTTATGCATGTGCTTCATTCAGTTGTCATCCAGTCATCTGGTGGCCTCAGCAAAGACGACATAGAAAACATGATCAAGAATGCAGAGAAGTATGCAGAGGAGGACAGGAGACGGAAGGTAGTGTCTGATTTTCACAGTACATATTCTTTCAATGTCTTCAAATGCTTAACAATAACTGTTCTTTTACTCAATTTTTGTCACCATCTAAACCTATCTGAACATGGTCTTATTTGTGGGACCTTAAAAGCTGTTGCAACATCTAAACTGATTGATTTTGATCCAAAGGATCGTGTGGAAGCTGTCAACATGGCCGAGGGTATTGTTCATGACACTGAGTCAAAGATGGAAGAGTTTAAGGATCAGCTGCCAGCCGATGAGGTCTGAAGTTTACTGCTACTTTAATTATTAGTCTGAAGTGCTGAAACTCCAGTATTTTTCAGAGGCGTTGTACAAACATTTGTGATCTGTTTCTGCAGTGTAACAAACTGAAGGAGGAGATTGTTAAAGTACAAGAGCTTCTGTCACGGAAGGATGCAGAGACAGGAGAGAACATCAAACAAGCAGCCACAAACCTGCAGCAAGCATCACTCAAACTCTTTGAGATGGCATATAAGAAGGTACAGTCAATCATTTTACTCTTTTTAAAATGATTTTGACCGCTCATATTTTGCCTTATGACTTTGGTATCCTGACAAGCTTTTGTCAATCAGTGGATTATTTTGAAAGAGCATTAAGGCCCATTCACACCAAGGATGATTATGATAACTATAACAATAAAGATTTAGTTTTAAAAATCTTTCTAAATGTTAAAGAACGGCAGAGTCCACACCACAACTTTAAAGATAATAATCCAGAGAAACAATATCGTTGGAATCTCTTTCAGAACAAGTTTTTCCAAATGATCTACAGCAGAGGTCACTAATAGGCGGACCGCGGTCCGGATCCGGACCCAGCCGCCGTTCTATCCGGACCCGGACCAATAACCCATAAATTATTGACTTTTGTCGGAGCGTTTCTATTTTAACCCGCGCAGCTTTTCTAGCATCTATGGTACTGGTTTAGCGCGGCCCAGGAAACTCACAGACCAATAGCATGCGTTGTAAATCATGTCATGTGATACTACTCGAGTCAGACAGCGAGAGAGACACACACACACACACACACA
>RJVU01078462.1:537312-606662 GCA_003731715.1 Anabarilius grahami
TGTTTCACGTGAGAGTAGCTATCCAACTGTTAGCTTGTTGCTGACATCAGTTCCTCACGTGTTGGTGTGTTGTATTTCAGCACTTTATAGTTATCGTTCGTTGTGTGAATGGGCTTTTACAGTTGTTATAATAATATAGTGTTTAGACTATTAATAGTGATTAAGCTGCTAAAAACAGTATGTAGCAATTTTATTTTTTTTTTGACATTCTATTTTTATTATGTTTTCTTGAACACTTATACAACAATGTTCATCACATCTGTAACAACAAAATGTATAAAAACATTCTCTGAAATTTACCTGAATTGTTCCTTTTCCATCCTTTACACCTGAGGTATTTTTTCGGGTATGTCTCAAATTTATCCTCATCTCCTGAATTTGTTTGTGATTGACAGATGGCGTCAGAGAGAGAAGGCAGCAGCGGCTCCAGTTCAGGAGGAGAATCCGGAGAGAAGAAGGAGGGCCAGCAGTAAAGCCTGTGGCACTGGAGTTCATTGTGGGACTGAATGTCTTGGGAGCACAAGTGTGTTTCTCTGAGCAGCATACGCAAGATCTTTTCACATATACTGTGTTTTTGGCAGTAAACTCTACAAAACAATATTATCATGTCTCCTCATCCACTTTCCTTAATGTCTAGAAGCTCAGATTCATTTGTGTCTGCTGAAAATAATCTGCATCAGTCTTGAAGCAAAATGTGCAATGAAGTGCTTGATTTGCCATCTTGGGTTTAAAGGTCGGCCTGATGATATACATGCTCATCATGGAGCCTTCAGCCATTTAGACATGCATTCCACCCATTGGGCGCAGTGTTTTGTGTTGTGATGTCTTTAAAGATATTTCTTTGTTAAGGGTGTTGTGTACTGCTTGTTTAGAATAATATTTTTTTCAAAAACATTGGTTGTTGAAGATGATGAGGCTGAATGTGTGTCTGAACGGCTTTAGGATTTTTATATCTGCAATGAGTATTTATAAAATCAGGACTTCGATGTTTCAAGACACCAATGATTTATATTTAAATACAATAATATCTGTTCTGTCCATCAGTTTTGCTTGGAAATTTCAACATTTCAAGCTTGTTTCCACGCTTGAGCCGGTTAGTTTGTGGAGTTGAGAGTATGAAACTATGAATGAAGATACTCAATAATAGAAAAGCTGGTGTGGAATTGATAGTTCAATCTGTCATATTTTTTCCTGTTAAAATTTGCTGATCATACCAGCAGGTTTATATAGAGCTCACATTGACGACGATATGACTTAATGTCCTTCCATAGCTGATGTTGTTCAAGAGAGATGTTCAAACAAATGGGAGGAATTGATGGACAGATCTGTGTGGGTTTGTCAAGTGCACAGTAAAAGGTAGTGGAGGTGAATTTATCTAATCAACCTTTACTAGTGACTTGAGCAGTTGTTTTATTCAAATCAGTGTTACGTGTTGCTGTTATGGACGAAAAGCAGAGCTTTTCAGTTAGCCATCTGAACTGAGGGTTTACATTCTTCCTTTCTGTTTGTTGGTCCCATAACAGCATAATGTAACACAAAAGCCCATCTACTCTGTGCTTACATATGACTTTCTGGTTCATTAAAGAAGAATAATCTGTAACTATAGAAGCTCTGTACAAAGGCTGATGTCTGTTGAAAATGTTAAATGTTCAAAATGATGATTTAATGGGTTTAAAGAAATATTCCAATGCAGTCTTTTATAATAAAAATTTGTGTTTGAACTCATGTTTGTGTATTTTCCAGGTGAACACTATTTGGTTTACAGGAGTGTTGCAGCTCTACACAGTCTGAATGTCTGTCTAAAGTAAGGCACCTGATAAACGTGTGCAGTGTTGTGGAGCTCCAGGACCATGATTATGAATCAATGATTCACGGTATTGCTTAAAGCTAACCTACGTATGTGTAGTCTGGCCATCAGAGACTAGAAAGTGCCCTAAAAATTGTATGGTTAATCAAAATGATTTTCCCCTTTCAAAGAAGGGTTTCATTATGTTCATAAACTTTATGCCTTTTAAAGACTTGCAGAGAGGAATATTACTTTAGGATGTGATCCTTGTCTTTTATTTATGCCATATAGTGAAATTGAAAATGTTCTAGAAAATAATCAAAAAAGGGGGAATCCTGGTTATGTACTGTATTGAGTTTGTTTCTTTTTGAGTAGTGATGCAGCACACATCAGTAATAGTGTGTGTAGGGATTCATGGGTCAGACCACTTTAAATGTAATTTAAAATTATATGATAAGCCTGCTTTTTAGAAGTTGGACGATAGGCGCATAACTGATATAGGCCTAAGTATTATTTAAGGTGCAGGTTTGTGCAATTATTTGAAATGAAATTACACTAAACTTTAGACTACATTATGTGCTTCCCTTTTGTTACATGTTGAGTATATGGGAAAATATTTTTAAAATGTAAAAAAAATATATTTTCTTGAAGTACTCCTAAGATTTTAAATTAATATTTTAACATTTAACAGCATATTTGCATGTAATATAATTATTTTTTAACTCTAATAATAAAGACAAAAAATATATTACTATATAACAATGAAATTGTACAGGTGCAGCTCAATAAATTAGAATATCATGAATGTTGTTTTTTTTCTGTAATTTAATTCAAAAAGTAAAACAAATCAATTTTTTAGACTTTTTTTGTTTTAATTTTGATGATTACAGCTTGCTGCTCATCAAAATTAAAAAATCAGTATCTCAAATTATTCGAATATTTAATTTCAAGTTCTATTTAATTACCATTCTCAGTATATATACTGGGTTTAGGTCAGTAATCCCAACAGCAGTCATGGGGAAGTCTGCTGACTTGACAGTTGTCCAGAAGACGATCATCAAGACCCTCTACAATGAGTGTAAGCCACAGAGGGTCATTGCTGAAAGAGCTGGCTGTTCGCAGAGTGCTGTGCCAAAGCATATTCGTATTTAAAGTTGACTGGAAGGAAAAAGTGTGGTAGGAAAAGGTGTACAAGTGAAAGGAATGACCGCAGGCTTGAAGATTGTCAGGCGAAGCCGATTTAAGAATTTAGGAGAGCTTCAAAAGGAGTGGACTGAAGCTGGAGTCAGTGAGTGCATCAAGAGCCACCGCACACAGATGTCTTCAGGAAATGGGCTACAACTGTCACATTCCACGTACCAAGCCACTTCTGAACCAAAGACAACGTTAGAAGCGTCTTATCTGGGCAAAGGAGAAAAGGAACTGGACTGTTGCTCAGTGGTCCAAAGTCCTCTTTTCAGATGAAAGTACATTTTGCATTTCATTTGGAAATCAAGGTCCCAGAGACTGGAGGAAGAGTGGAGAGGCACAGAAACCATGTTGCTTCAAGTCCAGTGTGAAGTTTCCACAGTCAGTGATGGTTTGGGCTGCCATGTCATCTGCTGGTGTTGGTCCACTGTGTTTTCTGAAGTCCACAGTCAACGCAGCCATCTACCAGGAAATTTTAGAGCACTTCATGCTTCCTTCTGCTGACAAGCTTTATGGAGATGCTGATTTCATTTTTTGAGCAGGATTTGGCACCTGCCCACACTACCAAAGGTATCAAAAGCTGGTTCAATGACCATTGGGTGTTACTGTGCTTGATTGGCCAGCAAACTCACCTGACCTGAACCCCTTAGAGAATCTATGGAGGAAGATGAGGAAGAAGAAGAAGATGAGACACCAGACCCAACAATGCAGACGACCTGAAGGCCACTATCAAAACAACCTGGGCTTCCATTACACCTGAGCAGTGCCACAGGCTGATTGCCTCCATGCCACGCCACATTGATGCAATAATTCATGCAAAAGGAGGCCCAACCAAGTATTAAGTGCATAGAAATGAACATACTTTTCAGAAGCCTGACATTTCTGTTTAAAATATCCTTTTTATTATTGATCTTATGAAGTACTCTAATTTATTGAGATAGTGAATTTGTGGGTTTTTGTTAAATGTGAGCCAAAATCATCACAATTAAAAGAACCAAAGACTTAAAGTACTTCAGTCTGTGTGCATTGAATTTATTTAATACACCAGTTCCATAATTTGAGTTGAATTACTGAAATAAATGAACTTTTCAACGACATTCTAAATTAATGAGATGCACCTGTATGTAAAATAAAAAAAAATAACATTTGAGCTGCTCGTGTAAATGAACAGTGCTGTGCTTTACTCTGAAACACTTGTGTAACTGTAGCATCTTTTATGTATTATGTAATATGTAATGTGTTTTCATTGCACAGATCACTGAAGGGATGACAGACAAACTCGCAAATAAGCATTAAAACTAAATAGAAACAAATATTTACAGTGAAATATATTGTATATTTTTTACTTGGCTCTCTTTAATACTTCATTGTGATTGTGTGGCATATTTTTTTCTATGAGTTTGTATTTTTGAATAACATCACTTTTTGACTGTTTGTATCGCTCCATTTGTCTATACATAGTTTTAGGTACATAGATTTTTAAACTACTCTATATTAAAATCTTGTTGAAACTGTTGTGTAGAAGAAACTTCATGGCAGTGAACAGTCATGCTGATATTTACAACACCGGCACTCTTGTTTGTAATGGTGATTAATGAACATACTGTAGAACTCACTAAGGTTTCATTCTCCCATCCATTGAGCCTCAACATTCCATGTTACATCAGTGTAACCAAGGATGCAGTATTCCATTAAGTCATGTGATTGGCTGATCAGTTTTCTAGCAGCTTGACATTAGCCGTGGCAACTAAATTCAAATAAAAATTCAGACTTAGTATTAAAACGTATTATTCACTCATTAATTACTATAAAGATTTTCTGCTGTTCTGATGTGTCAAAACAATATGTACTGATATTTCGAACGCTGCACTCTTGCTTTTGTGATATCGATTTAGATATCATAAATGTAGGCCTACTATTATTCAGATCAAAGGTTAAGTGGATCATCCAATTATTGTATGATCTAAAACTAATTTTGTGATAAAATGAAAACAAACATTAGGCCCATATACAATATTATGACCTTCAGCCAAAGGGGTTAGTAAAAGTTCAGCTTTTGTCATTAATTAAAATATAAAGCGGTCTTTGCCCTGAAAAAGGTCGAAGACCGATTTAATTCCGTAATATCTATATTGACTTAAACATTTTATCCAGCAAGCTTCAAGTGCACAAATTAAATCTGAGCTACAGACATTTTTCATAACAAGGGTTCAAGAGAATTTTATGGCAATGAGTTCTGAACTTTTATTTTGAAATTTTGTTTACTGCACCTTTCGTATGATCACAGTGTGTGAGTTCAGGCGAACGCGATTTTGAACGCTAGTCGGAGAGGCGCGCGAGGATTTCTGAGGCGGTGAGAACTTCTTGAAAGTCCTTTAATACGTTTTATTATCGCGTTAGGGCTTAAATGAAGACTCGTGTTTGTTCTGGTGTTTAGTTGTTGTGTAAAACATATGTTATGGATGTGAAAATATACAGGAAATACTTGTTGTCACTGGGCGCGCGCAGGAACTCCATGTCAAATCTGATAATGAAGTGACTGAACTGCGTCCATACGCGTCAAAACGACAACAGCCTTCTTTATTAATATGATTATTATTACTACTACTACTACTACTATTGAAAAGTGTTTTCGTGGCGTGATTGTTTTACATATATTCTCAAAGTATCACTACAGCAGTAAAACTAAAATAAAGTTAATAATAAAAATTAAGATAACAGTTAAAGTTATACGTAATAATGATAAGAACAGTAATTGCAATGTACCGTAAACTAATCATCATTACAAATACAATTATAGCGGGATTGTTGTACTTTATCGTCGTGTGAAGTGTAGATGGGTGTTGAGACAGTCACTGCACTGCTAATAGCAGCTAAGCAATGTCACAGTCTAAGCTGTTTTCAAAATGAAGGAAGTGTTCACTTGTCTAGTATTAACACATCGTTAACAACTTGTGCTGGTGTGTTAATTAAAAAAAAAAAACTTGAATATGAATATGAGACTTTTTAATCGACTTATTAACTTTTCGATAGCTAATCTAACGGTTAGCATTAGCCGCTTCCGCAATAACAGTGTCAGTTTTAGAGAGATGATGCCACTTTACTAACCTAAGAGTTTGATTCAGTTAATTAAGTTGGCAGGTTTTGAAGGGGATTTAGTGATCCGGTTTCTAATTCCCTGTCCCTTGCCAAAAAAAAGGAATGAAATGTGACAGGATTTCTATTGGATTCATTATTCGGAATCAGTCCAAAGATAGTTTTGATTCAATCAAGATGCTTTGGGATCAGTTCCAAATTATGATAGCTGTAAATTTTCTTAAGAATGTTTTGACTCTGATAAGAAACACAAGGTCATTTTGATTTCCTCATTTTAAAATCTTTGATTTCTAGCAATTCTTTACGATAAAACATGAATACATGCACAAAAGTGAATTACAGCTCATAGAAAAATTGTTTCTGTCAGGCAATACCACAGTTACTTGGTTTATTCGTACTGTAAAAAGATAAGAAATTAATGTTTTTTAATCCTTGTACTGTGCTGAAAATCCACCTAATTTGGTGTTTTCCCATCAAAAATGGCCAGCCTTTTAAAAATTGCTTTTAAATCTCTCGTTATGATTTGTTATTACCAAATATCGAATTTAATATTTTTTATCAACTTATTTTCTTTCAATTAGCAGAGTTTGGGATCTGATTGATCGTAAGCCTCATTGATCTAAGCTCATGCATCTCAGTTTTTGAGTTGCAAAAAGTTATGAACCTCAAAAAAATAAAAAAAAATAAAAACTGAGGTGCATGAGCTCAGATCAATGAGGCCTAGAATCATTCAGATTAAAAAAGAAATATTCAAAACCTCTGCTAATTTGGGCCTAAGTATAGTAAATAAAATTTGGTAATAACAAAGCATAACAAGAGATTTTTTTGTTAAATAATTTTTTTGTTCCTCTGAGTCAAAATGACTGAACGATAACATAAGGTCAGCGGTCAGAATCAGTTTGACTAATGTCTTTTTTTTTTTTTTTTTTTTTNNTATTGCTGATACCACATTTCCAGTCTTATTGTAACTATTTTGGTAGAAACTGTGGTTTTCACATTTTTATTTATTTATTCATTTCTTAAGCAAATTGCAAAATGTATTAGGCCTTTTGTTATGCAGGACCTGCTTCTCTGTCTTAAAGAATCGTCCTTGACTTGATTGCAGGTGCCGCTGCCCGTGTGGACGCAGAATGCAGACCATTAAGTGTGTTGTGGTGGGTGACGGGGCGGTAGGCAAGACGTGCCTCCTTATTTCTTACACGACAAACGCCTTTCCCGAGGAGTACATCCCCACTGTGTTTGACAACTATAGCGCTCAGATGAGCGTCGATGGCCGTACGGTCAGCCTCAACCTTTGGGACACAGCAGGGCAGGAGGAGTATGACCGTCTGCGCACGCTGTCCTACCCACAAACGAACGTCTTCATTATTTGCTTCTCCATCGGAAGCCCTTCATCATTCGCCAACGTTCGCCACAAGTGGCACCCGGAGGTGTCTCACCACTGTCCCAGCGTGCCCATCCTTCTGGTGGGCACCAAGAGGGATCTGCGTTCAGATACGGAAACGGTTAAGAAGCTTAAGGAGCAAGGGCTTGCGCCCACTACCAATCAGCAGGGCGGCGCGCTGGCCAAACAGATCGGCGCCGTCAAGTACCTGGAATGCTCTGCGCTCCTCCAGGAGGGTGTGCGGGAGGTGTTCGTGGAGGCTGTTCGTGCAGTGCTCTACCCTGTTACCAAAAAGAATACCAAGAAGTGTGTGCTCTTATAGTCGGCCGTGCATCGGGGACTGCCGACGGATATGAACTTATAAACAAGCTGTGCAGGGGGCGATCCTGGTGTTTGTGTCCATCTCTTCTCATCTTGGCCTCTTTTCTTGCTCTTTAAGGACTTCTTCTGGCTCACTTATTTTGAATTCGCTGATATGTTCACATCTCATTCCTTCACATTACTTGTAAATCAGTCTGTCGCAGTTGCTTGCCTATTGTTCTGATGATTAATAACGGTTTAATACCAGGTCCACTCAATGAAAGATACATTAGCAGATAGACTGACGATTGTCCGTGTCCGTCAGGAGTGTGTAGGGTAGGATTGTGGCTTTAATACTGCCTTGACTTACGGTGTCCTGTGCGTTCTGATAAATGTGCAATATAATGAAGACTGAATGAGGTCGACACGTCAGACTTCACGTTTATAGTCCCTTTGTGGGAGGTTTCACAGCCAAATCTTTGATGTGCCTTGGAAATGATTTGTTTCCTCCTAACACACACAGTGTGTTTTATTCATACCTATTTAGTCATCACAAAAGTAATTTTTGGACAGGTTGAAAAAAAATAAGAGGATTGTTTGGGTTGCGATGATGAATTTCATGTAGAAAACTGCAGGATTTATTTCACTCCAAAATCAAAAGAAAAAATGACTATACTTTTATAAAGAAATTAAAGCTTTTTAGGAGAGTTCAGATTTTTTTTTAAAGATGTTTAGGCACAAAAAAGTAATTTCCTGCAATGCAAGAATGAAGAAAATCTTCCTGTCCAGACACGATGGCTAATTTTTTATTTTTTTAAGATGGTACAACAAATACTATCATGCTGTACATTTCCAGTTATATTTTACAAATGCAAAACGTCTTAATGGTCCAAAAATTTTTAATGCAAAATTTATTTTTTACTTGTGATTTCGGGGTTAAATATGACCCTGAAATTTCTTAATGGTGTTTTTGAGATTAACCCATGATCCTGAGAATTGTGCCTTATGTGCTTCTTTAAAGGGCTTCATCCCGCTGCTAAACAAGTATTATATTAGTACTGTTATCAAGATAGCAGATTTGGGCAGCAGCCCGTATTTTCTTCAAAAGAGATTGTCAGTCAGGTTCCTCTGCATGCCGTACTGTAATTCACAATAAAGCCTAGAGTTCGAGTCAGCCTTATCTACCACCATGTCAATTTGGTTTCTTAGGTTTCAGCCTGACTCGCTATGTAACGCTCCATAAGAGTCATCCGTCGTTTGTTTTTAGTCAATGCCTCATTCCTCAGACCCAGCGAACGGCTCATTCTCGCTGCACTGTGAGACAAAAACGGTGATTTGTCTTCCAAGCCCAAAGACTGAGCAGCAGGCATGCGTGATCCGCTGGGTCCATAGTACAAGCCCTGTGCTAAGACGAGTGCCGATCGCTACTGTCGTGCATTAAAGAAGCACTCAAAACTGTCTACAACGTATACGTACGATTATAAATGTTTCTTTCAAAGATGTTTTTTTTGTTTGTTTTAGGCATTTTATTGTTATGATCAACCAAGGTTTTTTGTTCTTATGTTCAGTAAGTGGCCAAATGTTGTCTGTCGTGTAACACTGGCCACTGTATTTCAATATCCTCATCTCACATACATGAACCTTTCAAGTTTTCGTTGTTGTCATAAGTGTTTTTTCGTTCATCTCAACACAGTTAAAATAATGGTAGCAGTCAGTGAACTGCAGGCATTATGGAGATATAATGTGTGATATTGTACTTGGATTAGATTTTATAACTGGAAAAAGCTGTGGTTAAACATTTTGCAAAACTGACATTGAATGGCAGTGTGGTGCGAAAACAGATGCTGTGGAAACCTGTGACTCAATTAAAAAAGTTAGACAGCCAATATTTTATAACTGATTTTTAAACTGCTTTTCCTTTTTAAATTTTTGAACTTTTTGCTTTTTCTTAATTGCCTGACAAACATGGCCAAAGAGTGCCTTTGGATACAAAGATTTATTGTGGAATAACTGGACGTTTGAGTCACACCTGACACCAATCACAGTGATGTTTCTTTCTGTCATTAAATCCAGGAGTATGTCTCAGCTATTCATTCCTTATTTTGATTTAAATTGAGTGTTGCTGAACTCTATGTAAGCATCACTGTGTTGTTGCCAAGATGAAATATGTAAGGGAAATGAAATCTGTGCGAACCTTGATATCACTATTAAGTGTGACGGCGTATGCAGTGGTGAATGACGAGTGATTGTGACTGGTTTCTGTTTCATCCTTTCAGCGTAGCGCGCTGTCATAAGCAGGCAGTGAGCTTCACGCTGTGTACGGTCTGTGTGTCTATGGTATGTGGTACTACATTTATACACTGGGAACTCGATTTTGTCAAAATTGCCTTTTTGTAACCAAAATAAATTTGTATAAATGAACTAACCGTGAAATTATTTTAAATTATGCTAAATAAATTTTTACGTACAATTTACTTGCCTTTCTTTGAGGTTCATTGACTGGTGTGATTCATGTGCTCAGTGTTTTGGGTAATACAAAACCACAAACTTGGACACTTTGGACTTCAGACATCAGCTTGCCTTCCTGGCGCAGAGAGCTGGGCCGCACTGCTGCTGACATGCCAAAGTACAGCACATGTTCTTAAGACAGTTTCCGCTGCTGCTGCTGCTGTGCACAAGCCACAACAAAGAGCTGACAGAGATCAAGACATGCTGCAAGCAACTCAAATGCACACCTTATTTCACAAGAACAAGTGGCAGGCCAGAGTCGGGCGCATTGCTTTGTGGTTGCAACATAAATGCTGCCTCTGTTAATGTGTCAAGTGATTTTTTTACTCTTCAGCTGCAAGAAAAAAGTGCTTGTTTTTATTGCAATTTTTTTTGAGAAGTAGATTTAAGTGTAAAATTATTACTTTATGTACTCTTACAATGGAGTTGCAATATATATATTTACTTTAATGCAGCTTTTAAATGCTGCACTTTTTATATTTTAATAAGTATTTTAATGGCATGGTTTCCACTAGATGGCACTAAAGCCATTAAGCATTTTCAGAAACGAATACTGGCTCACTAAAACTGAATACTGTGCAGTATAGACACTTAATTCATACCATTTTCTGTTATAAATGAAAAAGATCTAAATACGCATAAACTCTTGAGCCAGCCTTTTTTGGTGCAATCTTAGCTGTAGCTATGAGAAGTATTACTGGACATGGACCATGTTCTTAGAAATCTATTCATGTTTTTGATTATAACACTCACACACACATATATATAAATTTTTTTTGTTTTTTATTGAACTATTTTCAGTAAATTTCTATTTATTTATTTATTGCTTGACTCAAGGGCCTGGTTAGACAGGGCTTAGATTAAGCCAGGATTGGGCCTTAGTTAAACTGGGAAATTTAAGTAGCTTTAATAAACGTGCCTTAGAAAAAAAAAAAAAAACATTACTAGTGTGCATCTAGTGAGTTTTTGTCTGGGACTAGGATCAAGTTTTGACACAATCTTTTCCCCTTTAGTGCATAAATTCTATATCGATACTTCAAATGTTGCAAAAATTAGTTTGGACTTTGGAAACACTTTTTGTTGAGAAAAAGGGCTTTAATTCAAATAAATGTGGTGTCACATGTCAGAATTAGCCTATACACAGCATCCACGTTCATGATGTTGCTCCGGTTAAAGCAATGTTTCTCTGTAATATTCAAGGTGCTTTAAATCTATTATATCCATATTATTAAATTGTATAGAAAATTATTTTAGAACTATTGGTACGCTATATGGTAAGAATCGGATGCATTACCTCTCAAACAAAAATTCATCTTTATTTTTGTAATTTTGTCTATTTTTTTTTCTTGATTACACATCTTAATTTGATGTTCCTTTCATTTTGTAACATTGTAAGTTAAAATGTATTCATTTTGTTCTGAAGATGAAAAAGTCAAATTGCATTCTGTAAACTGTAAAAAAATGTTTCAACTTAAAGTGTTCTTGCTGCTTTGAAATGTTATCTTTAGTCAACTGAAAATGTGAAGTGACAACTTGAATATTTCAGTTAGCCTATCTCAAGTCAAATCTGGGAAAGTTATTCTAACGCAAATCTTATATATTTTAGTTTGGGTGTCACGGCTCACCCCTGCCCATGCATAGCCGGCCCTGGTTGTGAGTCCTAAAAATGTATGAGTGTGAGATCAGTTATAGAATGCGGTTGTCACTCCTGTAAATAACCAAACTGTGTGTGAACATAACCTAATTAAGGACTCAAATACATGACAACTGTATTCTGTTGCTGTGTGAACGTGGCCTAATATCTGACCCTAGGTGTGTTCCAAATTGTGTACATAATAGCTTTGTACTAATAGACAATATAGGCATAAATAGCTATTTGCATTATTTTTTTTTAATAATAATGATAATAATAATAATAATAAAGCACTGCCAATGGCTAATCTTTTTTCTTTATTTCACCCTTTCTTCATTATGATCATAGAATGCTTATACTACATTATTATTATTATTTTTTAATTCAAGACATGAAGCTTCAGCATCCTGGCAAATCTAGTGATTTGGAGGATTTATGAATGAACCTTATTATAAAACTATGTCCTTTTAACATCATTATTTTAGTCATTCCAATAATCAGTGCAAATGGGAATTTCGAGTGAGGACGGAAAAGTTGCCAATGCAGATGTCGCTTGTGTTACAACCACCTGGCTGAAGTGACATTACCAAAAAGGGGAGGCCACACAGAAAACTAAGTTTAACAAATAAACATTTAATCAAAAATAAATCAAAATAATACAAAAATTAAGTACAAGGATAAAGAGAGAAACAAAAAGAAAACAATCCAGGCTGGAGAGGGAAGATGAAAGGTAGCCTAGTCCAGACAACACCACTGCTCTCTCAATCTCCATCTTTTAAACCCAAACGCCAATCACAGGTAACACTCCACACCTGTACCTGACCACACCTATTCCATGTAATTAGGTCAAGCTGACTTCACCCCCTAGAGAAGTTGCTCGAAGAGGAAAGATAGAGAGAGCACGAGAAGAGAAGCGTGAGCTAGAAGCTGCATTGTGTGAAGATGGTGAGCCAGCCGTGAAACGATGAGAGACGCTTATCTTTTTGTCTTCGTAGACATCTGCATTGCATCGCCTCTAACTAAATATTTCATTGGGTTCATGAAGGTTTGGAGTATTTGAGCACTGGATCATTCATTATAAGGAACTGAGGAAAGAAAATATAATTTATTATTATTTGGACTGACATTATTGAACTGTGCATTCTAAGAGTTACTGATACTGAACTGATACGCATTCATACTATTTTGTTTATTTTTTGTACATGTTTACAGTGTAAACTTGTATATGTTATTCCACATAGACACTAATATTTGGGTTTATTGCTTTATATTTGTTGTACTTGAGTATACATTTTTGAGTTGTGTATATAAGTTTGAACTTTAAAGTGATAAAATTAAGTTAATATTGGCATAAGGTCATCATATAGAAAAAGAAGGGGACTCAAACCTAGAATTGAACATTTGAGTTATATACAATTGAATTTATTTTGGAGGAAAGATTTTTTTTTATATTTAAAGTCCCCATTTCAATTCATTTTGGTTATTTTATTTGGTTGAATTTAAAGTTGATTTATATACTTTTAAACTTATATTTCTTTTGCTTTGTTTTTTGCCTTTCATACAGTATCATTGATATACTCAGTTTTTGGGGTTTGACAGAATACACAAATTATCTTACCTTATATAAATAAGTGCATTTAAATCATATACGTGTGTGTGTGTGTGTGTGCCTTGCCTTTTACGAATCCTTGCGTCTTCTGATTGGTATTAATCTGGCCTACAGTGTTCCTAAAAATAATCATCTACATTTTTACTGTAGTTTCTTTTACTGTGAGCTAACCCCTAAATCGCCTGACGGGGGTATATTCATTTGTGGCTAGCCAGCCAGGAGGCAAAGGAACTTAGAGGAACTTTTCTTACTTAGAGTTTTTGTCTTGTTTCTAGTCCAAATATCTAAAAATTCTTCAATCAAGAAGCATTTTCTAGACAAGTAAAAATTGTCTTGTTTTCAGAAACAATAAGTCAAAATTAAGTGAGTTTTTCCTTAAAACAAGCAAAATAATCTGCCAATGGGGTAAGCAAAATTTCAAACCGAAAACAAGATTATTTTGCTTACCCCATTGTCAGATTATTTTGCTTGTTTTAAGGAAAAACTCACTTAATTTTAATTTAGGATATCTAAGTCCACTAAAGGAGGGAGAGCGTTTACACATTTAGCTCCTAAACTCTGGAATAGCCTTACTGATAATGTTTGAGGCTCAGACTCAATCTCCCAGTTTAAATCTAGATTAAAGGTGAAAAAAACAAGACAAAAATTTTTACTTGTCTACAAAATGCTTCTTGATTTAGGAATTTTAGATATTTGGACTGGAAACAAGGCAAAAAAATCTAAGTAAGAAAAGCATTTTTTGCAGTGCATTTACTAGTATTCACCAACTGTTTTCAAAGATCATAGAAATAGTGAAGCAAAAGAATAACAAATACAACAAAATGGAGGTTGTAGAGAAAGAATAAGTGACAGTCCCAAACACTATTTTAAATAGTGGCATAACTGGAACTGAAATGGATGAGGAAATATTAGACTTTGTGAAACAGTACGAATCATCCCAGTAAGTGATCCTAGCTTAGAGTCAAAGAAGTCTTTAATAGTTGAATTCAACTTGGGACTGGCTGCCTCGCTGCTCAGAGTGGTTTGCGTCTGTAACTCCGTATAGCTTTGTTTAGAATCTCTTACTTTTATTCATTGTTGCTTATATTATCATTACCTTATATATAATATTGCCTATCACATTAATCTGACGTCGCTAGCTTTTAATCTAAATCGCTATTACAACACGCTTGCATCTCGCTAGCTTGTTAACTTGTCATCAGTCTCTCGCGCGCTCCTTTTTCTACGCGTTCATCAAACAGCTGTGGTAAGTCGGATCAGTCTACAAACACGGTGAGTCATGTCATCCTCTCCCTCTTTTGCAAGTTGTTCCACTTGTCACATGTTCAGTATAGCTTTCTCTGTCAGCGATGAGGGATTTACATGGCATAAATGTAGGGAAATAGTCAGGCTGACAGAGAAAATCTCAGAATTAGAGACACGCATCCAAACCTTAATCGAGGATAGTAAGAATGCAAGGGCTTCAAATACTGTTTTGGATGAAACTAGCTTAGTGAACTCTGTACATTGTTCGGTTCCGGCTGTAGAGCCCACGCAGCAGGGCACTTGGGTAATGGTGAGGCGGCCTAGCCACGGAAAACACCACTCTTCCATTCCAATAAGAACATCAAACAGGTTCTCCTCACTCAGTGACACACCCACTGAGAATCCTGTTGAAAGTGCCCTAGTTATTGCCGATTCTATTACACGGAACGTGAAAATAGAGACACCAGCCACCATAGTCACATGTTTAACGTCTCATCCGAAGGACGGTGCTTGTTACAGTACAGTGTCCCCGTCACTATACTGGGGCGTTAGGACCCACACAGACCACAGGGTGAGCACCCCCCCCTGGCCTCACTAACACCTCTTCCAGCAGCTACCTGGTTTTTCCCAGGAGGTCTCCCATCCAGGTAATAACCAGGCTCAGCCCAGCTTAGCTTCAGTGGGCAACCAGTCTTGGGCTACAGGGTGATATGGCTGCTGGCTCCAAAAGCAGCTTGCAGTACTAACCTCAAAGCAGTCCAAAGATAAATCAAATCCTAAAATGAGTGCTGTCAAACCCGTCAATAAGCAGAGGATAAATAGTCCCAAGGGAAAAGACAAAGACAAATCGCAGCCAGCTAGACCTAAACCGGGTTACTGCTTTAGATGTGGAGAGGATGGGCATATTGCCAGATCCTGTTCAAAAGATCCAAATACCACATTAGTAGAAGAAAAGAGAGAGCAACTCACGAAGCGCCAGAATGAATGGGATTTGCAGTATGGCAAACCCAAGCCACGGTTAAACTTGAAGCAATTCCTGCTGCGGGACAAACAGGAACTGAGACCAAATCAGAGTTTCTCAAATCGTAAAAAGTGTTGATGGCACAAGCACAGGTGAACTCACGACAGTCAGTTTTACCCAGAGTACTAATTGGGGCTAGATGCACCGCCCAAGTAGACATAGCAGGAATGACGTGTGACTGTTTGTTCGACACTGGTTTACAAGTAGGGATGGGTACCGAAACCCGGTATTAAATTGGCCCCGGGGCTAAATTATGAAAGACCGGTGTATCGATAAGCTCTGACGTTACCGGTTCTGCTATCGGTACTGGAGAAATTATGAAGAAAATACACGTGCATTTATTATTGCTATATGGACATTATCTTGCAAATTCTATCTCGCCAGAGTTCCCAGCTGTTTCTGTATTTAATAATATTAGGACATTTGTCTATGATGCATTTTTGCTTTCGCAATCCAGAAGAGAGATCACGCTCACGCAGAGGAGCTACAGCGCGCGCAGCCGCTCACAACATGAAAGCCCTGTTTAATGGCGACGATGGAGGAGAGAGCTAAACAACTAAACGTCTGCTTAAACTTTAGGCCAGTGAAGTTAAGCTAATTTTATTTTTGATTTCGATTTTGGCTTCCAAGGATCAGAAAGAGATATCTGAGGTAAAACTATTAAAAACTAGCCGCGTTTCGTATAGCACACCTTCATTCTATTCACAGCTGTGCGCTTTTGTTCCTCCCTAAACCCAAACTTAATGTCAGAATCAGTACAATCGGTGATTGTTGTAAAATGCAGTCTTTACTGTTGCTAAATTGCAGTAAATGTTTGATAATTATTATCAACGTTTTAAAACGCTGAAAGCACAATAATCCGCGCAATAGATGCTGTTCCTCAGGCTGAACTGTGTGTGCGCGCTCCAAAACGGATAGCAAATAGACAAACAAATTACACTTTGGGCTTCAGGTGCACGTCCAAACGATCAAATACAAACAAAAGTATGTTAAAATGACCGGATTGGAGCGTGTTTAGCTACTTAAATGCAGTTTATATCGTAAGTGTACATGAACAGCTGGGAGAAAATCCGATGTGTGTTAATATCTATTGTCATAAAGTGACAGCAGTCACCTTCTGACGATTATGCCAGTGTTAATCAAACAACAATATGCAAAGAGAAAATCACTCACAGCTCTTCATCTGAATATAGTGAGCTTTAATAAGCATTAATCTATTAATTTATACTGTGAAAACCATGCAGTGTTTTTTTTACATTTGGTTACTTAGATTTATTTTATAGGCTAGGCCTATATTACTTACCTGAACACATGAACAAATGAAAGCACTTTATTTCATTTGTATCTTTGTTTTATTGTATTTGTCAGTTTGTTTCTTTGTTCATGTTCTTACTGTATCTTATATAAAACACCAAAAATGCCAGACACTATATAATATAAAGCAATGTTAATTCAGCTCACATATATATATATATATATAACAAAAAGTACCAATAAGAATACCGTTAAATTACCGGATCGATAAGCAGTATCCGTAAGAGTAGTAATACCGTTAAAACCTTAATGATACCCATCCCTATTCACAAGTCACCACCATCACACAGTCTTTCTACATCAGAAATCTTGGTGACCAACAAATTCACTTTTTAGATAATTTGCTTGAGGTTGAGAGTGAGGAATACGGCTTGAAACTTGCCCCAGAAAAATGCATCTTTGCACAGACCTCAGTCAGGTATATTGGACACATAGTGTCTGACAAGGGAGAGCAAACAGACCTAGACAAAGTGACAGCTGTCAAAACCTGGCCGGTTTCTAGGAATCTGAAAGAACTTTGGTCCTTCCTAGGATTCGTTGGTCAATACCGTCACTTTGTCAAAGATTTTTCCAAAAAATTCAAGCTCTTAAATGACTTAACTTCAGGATATCCCCCTACTCGTCAGGGCATCAAGCCAAAAAAACAATGGTTATTATCAAAATCCAAAGGATTTCTTCAACAGCAGGTGGACAACTGCTTGTCAAAAGGCATTTGATCAAATCATTGAGGAACTCACTACTGCCCCTATATTAGCATTTGCTGACCCCAAGTTACCATATATCCTGCATATGTATGCTAGCACATCAGGACTAGGTGCCGCTCTATACCAAGAGCAGGATGGACAAGTAAGGGTTATTGCTTATGCGAGTCTGGGACTTTCATCTAGTGAACCCAAGTACCCTGCCCATAAACTAGAATTCCTACTGTTGAAATGGGCGGTCATAGAGAAATTTCTCAATTTCCTTTATGGCAGCACTTTTAGGGTAGTGACAGATAGCAACCCCCTAACTTATGTTCTTTCTACCACCAAGCTTGATGCGGCAGAGTGTAGGTGGTTAGCAGCGCTCTCTACTTCTGATTTCAAACTGCAGTACAGGTGCGGAAAGCAAACTGTTGATGCCGACGGGGTGTCTCAGCGACCTCATTCAGAACTCCCTGTAGACAATACTTCTCACAATAAGCAAAACTGAATACTTACCTTTGCTGAACAGCTCACTGCAGAAGCTGGAGAGCAAGAGATCAGTAATGAAGTAGTAAGAGCTATTTGCGACAGTCATTTTACCCAGTGTTCTGAGTATTCACATGACTTACCTGTTGCTTTCATCAGTTCTCTGACAATGCGGACAGCTACAGTGCCTGATGTTTATTTGCAAGAAGACCAGTGTGCAGGGCTATCAACTATTCCCCATCTATCTTCTTAATAAATCCAAAGGGCACAACTGGCCGATCCCTGTATTAGAGAAGTCAGTACTCAAATTCAGACTGGAGTAATAACTGATCATTTTACTAAATACGCCATTGCTATTCCTACCGTGACCCAGAAAGCTAAGACTGTTGCGGAGTGTCTGTGGGAGCAGTTCATATGTTATTATGGCAATCCTGAATGCTTTCACAGTGATCAAGGCTCTGATTTTGAATCGCACCTAATCAAAGTTCAAGATTCAAGATTCAAGAGTTTTATTTGTCACATGCACAATTATATAGAGCATATATAACCAGCAGTGAAATGAGAGTCAGGTCCGCTCCATGGACAGTGCAATTATTAAATACAACACAGATGAGAATATACATAACTATAGCTATGAAGGAATTAAAATAAAAGTAAACAATAAAAATATAAGAANGTATGTAAAAAGAGAAAGCAAGAGTAGATAAAAAAGTAAATAAAAACACAATCTAAGCGGAGCGACCTGGACGGCGACCGGACTCAGCGGCGCCATCTTGATCGAAGAATTGTGTGATATTGCTGGGGTGTGGAAAGTCAGAACAAACCCATACCATCCGGGGGGAAACCCTGTTGAAAGATTCAACAGAACTCTGCTAACTATGCTTGGAATCCTGGAAGCCAAGAATTGTG
The DNA here is from genome assembly GCA_003731715.1 of Anabarilius grahami. Lineage (NCBI taxonomy): Eukaryota > Metazoa > Chordata > Actinopteri > Cypriniformes > Xenocyprididae > Anabarilius > Anabarilius grahami. The sequence goes on from RJVU01078462.1 coordinate 556,475, forward strand.
TGATATTGCTTGGGTGTGGAAAGTCAGAACAAACCCATACCATCCGAGGGGAAACCCTGTTGAAAGATTCAACAGAAATCTGCTAACTATGCTTGGAACCCTGGAAGCCAAGAAGAAAAGCTACGGGAAGGAGTTTGTAAAACCACTCGTACATGCTTACAACTGCACCACAAATGAAATGAAGAAATGAAGAAATGTTCAGTTTTCTATGGAGTAAATGTATACACTGTTATAAAAATATATACAAAACTGTAAAGATGTATGTAAGTTGAGCGAAGTGTGGATTGATTGAAAATATTATTCCTTGTGTGTGCACAGGCCAGTTTTGTTATCTCAGAATCTAGATTCTGGATCCTTCTATTTGTGGGCTGCATTGATACGAACACTTCAAATGTGCATCGTGTGAAGATGGCGAGCCAACTGTGAAACGACGAGAGACACTTACCTTTTTGTCTTCGCATTGCATTGCATTGCATGGCCTACAACAACATCTTTCATTGGGTTCTTGAAGTTTTGGAGTATTTATAACTTTTTGAGCACTGGATCATTCATTATAAGGAACTGAGGAAAGAAAATATAATTTGTTATTATTTGGACTGACATTATTAAACTGTGCATTCTAAGAGTTACTGATACTGAACTGATACACATTCATACAATTTTGTATATAAATGTTTACGGTGTAAATTTGTATATGTGATTCCACATACACTATATTGCCAAAAGTATTGGGACACCCCTCCAAATCATTGAATTCAGGTGTTCCAATCACTTCCATGGCCACAGGTGTATAAAATCAAGCACCTAGGCATGCAGACTGCTTCTACAAACATTTGTGAAAGAATGGGTCGCTCTCAGGAGCTCAGTGAATTCAAGCGTGGTACCGTGATAGGTTGCCACCTGTGCAATAAGCCCATTCATGAAATTTCCTCACTACTAAATATTCCACAGTCAACTGTTAGTGGTATCATAACAACATGGATGCAATTGGGAACAACAGCAACTCAGCCACGAAGTGGTAGGCCACGTAAAATCACAGAGCAGGGTCAGCGCATGCAGTGCGCAGAAGTCGTCTAAAGCTCAACTTACGCAACGTATAACGTAGGAAGTAGCGTAGTACGTCATGCCGTAGCGTAATTTCAGTATAGTACATCACCTAAGTTACTTTTACGTAAGTAATTTTCATTTTAAAGTGAATCAATCCTTTAATCATGTTATATGATTGCATTATAATAATTTCTTATGGGAATGTGATTGTGTGTGTGGATGTGTTCGAGGAATTTGGCTGCTGAAAATAATGTTTGTAATGCATTTTTTCTTTTCTTTTTGCATTTGAAGAGTGAGATGTTCAAGTACTATATGTGTTTGTAATATGTAATATTTTTGTGCTTATCTGGAGTTATCACTTTTCAGGATCAGTACATATTTGTTTTTGGAGATACAGTGCAAGCCAAGCTGTATGGAATCACAACCCCGTATTGATGAGGTGATGTTATGAAGTTTTGTCATGAATTGTTGCCCAACCATCTCACCCTGATCACACATTACAAGCCATTACACCCAAAAATGAAAATTCTGTCATTAATTACTCACCCTCATGTCGTTCCAAACCTGTAAGACCTTCGATCATCTTCAGAACACAAATTAAGATATTTTTGATGAAATCTAAGAGCTCTCTGACTCCTCCATAGACAGCAATTTAATTACTGTCATGGCCCAGAAACATACTAAAGACAGTGTTAAAATAGTCCACGTGACTACAACCTATTCATACAACAAGAATACATTTTGTGCACAAAAACAAAACAAAAATAATGACTTTATTCAACAATCTCTTCTCTTCCATGTCAGTCTCCTACACAGTTGACGTGCACAGTGCAGTGCTTTCGTGTTCCATGGGGTTTTTTCAAGAAATCTAGAGGGTTACAATTTTACATTTGTGTTGATTGTAACTAGGTAATTAAGAGATTTTTAAAATTAAAAATGTAAAGATACTAAATTGCAACTTCATTATTAGAAAAATATAATTACAAATATATTTAATTATATAATAGTGTACATGTAAATGAGATTAAAGTATATTTTAGTTCACATTAATTGCTTTTTACACTTTTACAATATTTCAAAGTACATATAAAAATGTACTGAAGTCCCCCTTATGTGGTTAAAAAAATCACTCAAAAGTTCAACTAATTGCATTTAATATCAATTTAAACTGACATATTTGAAATAAATGACAAATAATATGCATTTAGGTGGTCGAAAACATTAAATTTAATTCACACGTGTATTGTTAACTGACATTAAAGTATATTAGTGTAGTACACTTTAACTATATTTTAAAGACGCTAAAAGCAATTATGAAAGTACATAAAGATGTATTAAAGTCCCACTTAGGTGGTTCAAAAAATCACTCTTAAGTTCAACTAATTACATTTAATATGAACTTGATCTGTGATATTTGTCACAGTTCCCTTGTCTCCCGGACTCCATTTCCCATAATCTTCCTGTCTCCACACCTGCACTCACTTCCCTCGTCATCTCCCCATCATCATGGATTACCTGCACCTGGACTTCATCATCAGCACTCCCTTTATAATGGACTCACTCCCTTCACTCCTTGTCTGTTCTTATGTTTGCATATGTGTTTTGGATGTTGTATTACTCCTTCGTGTTAATAAATACCCATTGATTGTGGAAGTCTGTGAACACCTCTTCTCTACAGCACCAAACCGTAACAGAAGAACAGACCAAGACCGCTGGATATCCAAACGTCAAACAATGGGTATATTCCTAGTCCCAGTACCCAGAAAACGCCAGCCCAGACTTTCCGTAGAAGATCATCTGTGGATGAGTCGATTTTAAATTTCTGCTTTCTGAGGGGTCTGGACGAGGATACAATCCACTTCTGTGAACCTGAATGCCTCTATTCTCTAGTCGAATCTATTTATCTGGTTCTATTCCTCAATGGTTCCGAGTTTGAGATTGAAGAGGTTCATAAGCGGTCATATTCACCTCGTCCAGCTCCCTCAGAAATAACGGTAGCCTGGCCAGCTCACCAGCCACCTACTTCCTCCATCTATCGCTCCAGTGGGTGTGCACCAGGGCTCCAGTATAATACAAAGCCCAAGCCGTCTAGGAGGAGGTCCAGACGGTCCAAGAAGCCGGCCTGCCTTGAGCCCGCTCCTGCCTTCGACGAGCCCGCTCCTGCCTTCGTTGAGCCCGTTCCAGTACCAGTGGGGATTTTGGTTGTATATGAGGGCATGTCCCGATTCCAAGCCCCTCTCCAGCTACCACGAGCCCGCTCCAGTCTTCGCAGAGCCCGCTCCAGACTTCCACGAGCCCGCTCCAGGCTCCAGCCTGTCACGATCCCGCTCCAGCCTGTCACGATCCCGCTGCTCCAGCCGCTGCCGAGCCAGTCGCGCCATGCACCGCCGAGGCCGCTCCAGACGCTCCTACTTGCCTTCCAGTTCCTGCCCACGGGTCCCTTCTCACCACCAGGGTTTCCCCCAAGAATATTTTGGAGGGGGGCCATATACCCGTGGGTGGGGAACTCCTGGGTGGGGTTTCGGGGTCGCCAGAGTCTTCCACGTCTCCAGACCCGCCTTGGCCGTCCACGTCTCCTGACCCGCCATTGCCGCCCTCGGCCTCTGACCCTCCATGGCCGCCCATGGCCTCTGATCCGCCCTGGAGACCTCCGTGTCCGTCCGCTCCTCTCCCTGCACCTGCCTGAGGTCTTCAGGGCGCCCACCCCCCCTCCTGGTTGTTCTATCTGGACTATCTTGGTGTTCTATCACCAAACCGTAACAATATATTTGAAATCAATTACATATAAGATGCATTTAGTTCATCAAAAACATTACATTTAATTCGCACTTTTTACAGTGTCATTGTTACATATTGTGACAAAGTGTCTAGGCAGCAGAGTGGTCTAAATTGATACCGACCACGTGACCCAGTGTTAAAAAGGGAGAAAGAACAAAATAATTATTACAATATGTTACATGCAGTTAGTAATATATAGTAATAACTAACTATATATTAAATAATAATAAATATTATATAATAAAGTTAGTAATATATAGTAATAACTATAAATTATGCATAATTACATGTAACTAACCCTAAACCAAACCAAACCCTAATCCTAACCCTATAGTAAGTACATGTAGTTACTTAATATTACTAAGTACTTAAATGTATAATTACAGTGTAACAAATACACCTTAAAATAAAGTGTAACCAAGTATACTAAAATGCTTTTTATATATATATATATATAAGGGATTACTCCAGTACCTTCCAGCTTCTCTTTCAAATTGTGCACCAGTTCTCACCGACATTTTGTTCTGAAACTTGTAGCAGACTAGCTAATCGACGGTTACAATTTCTTAGGATTTTGCAGGATTTCTCACTCAGGCATATCTGGTTTCCATCTCAGACAAAGGGCTCTGAAATGAAAAGTAAAGTTTCTTATGCTTTCTTGTGCCCCTTGTTTCCTTTCTACCAGGCGTTTAGCTGTTAAATCCTCATAATCCTAAGAATGAACATAAGAAAATGTATTTAAACTGTTTCAACATGTGAACATTTCTTTTTTCCTCTACCCACCAGTCTTTTGGTAAGAGAAACTAATATTTCATAAGAGGTCGAATGTCTAGATACTCTTCACATTGTTCTTTAAATCCAATGGGTTCATCACTGCTACTAAAACTTGGAATTTCTACTTTTACCAGTGGTTGGGAAATAATAGCTGTTGTGTTTCTGGTGGTTGGCAGATGAATGTGACTTTGTTGCACATGCTAAGTTTCATTTTTGACTTCACAAATTGGTGGAGGAACGAATGAGCTTGGTAGTGGCTGTATGGGAGTAGACATGAGAAGTATAATGGATTTGAATATGTTGTCAAGCTGAATATCTCATCTTTTTAAACAATCCACCATTGACTTAAATACTTTAACTGTAAGTACAAGTCTTTGCTGGATCCTTTCTTTTAATGTGGTAATTCTGCTTTTCTTACTCTGTCCTACTTTTACTCTATTTCAGACTGAGAAAAAACTGTCACTCACTTTCTTAATGCGGTATTCCAGTCATGTCTCCAGTGTTGCAACTTGTTCTGTTAATTGCCTAACAAGCTCTGCAATAGAAGCATTTGGATTGAGCTCGGGTCTTTCTTCAGTTTCAGGTGGTGGTGGTGGTGGAAAAGGATCAATATCCTCAGCATCCTTGGAAAAAAATTAAAATACTATGGAAGTCAGTGGGGCCCATCAACTGTTTGGTTACCAACATTCTTCAAAATATTTTCTTTTGTGTTCAGTAGAAGAAAGAAATTCACACAGGTTTGGAACAACTTGAGGGTGAGTAAATGACAGACTATCCCTTTAAGCTCAAATGCTCAAAAAGGACACAATTAAAACAATATCAAAAGGGCTTCTTCACTGTAACATGAATAAAATAGTATTAGGTTAAACTGCTGCCATGTCCTAATCTCATGTATGAACACTTGTGATTTGGCAAACTGCTAATACATTCAGAAGGAGTAGCCTTGTTGACTAGTCCAAACACAATATCTACTACATTCAGTACCCTGTAGATGGCACTATCACCTTTTCTGTAGCAGAAACAAAGAGCTGCAGAAACGTTAGTGTGCCTTGCTAAATGTAATGAATAAAGGTTGTCGTCAGTTAAAATAATATGCTAATATCATTAATATGCAGTTGTACAAAGTAGCAAAAAACATACTTAAATAAGTACATTTACTCAAATGCTTTACACTACCGGTGCCATGCCTCACTCTGAAACATACAGAGCAGCAGACGGTGTACTTTTTTTAAATTGCAGCCTTTTGCGAATTGAGAAGTGCCCTATAGGCCATATCGTAATTTTGAATTTAGTTTGACTGACAGATGACTGAAAAAAGAGATATATTAAGTAAAGCACCTTTAAATTAGTATCTTTTTTGCAACTTTTTTTGTTAGCATTTGTGCTTTGCAACTTTGAATGATTGTGGTCATAGCAGATGGGAAAGTAACTACTGTATGTATGCACATCTGATATTATCCAAGTGTGTGTTGTAGAGTTTTGTTAACTTACCCCAATGTTATCCTAATGTTATCATCATCTCTTTCAAATCAGGCTTCTCTTTTTTTCAGTTGACTGTGAGAAGCATTTGCCTCAATTCTGATTCCCAGTCTCTCGTTTTTAATCATGTTATTGCATCATTTAACAATTTATTTAATGAGAAATGGCAGATAAAAAATGCTTAGCAACATCCGAACTGATTCTAGTCCACATCTGGAATCTCCAAAACCTCCAGTTCTTTCCTCTGGGATATTTGGTATAGCTTGTCTGTAAAAAGCACAGTAACCAGAGGGAACAGAGCTCAGTGATGGGTCAGTTAGCCCAGATATTGAGGAAATGATGATTTCATGCTGTATGTATATGTTTCTTCTAGGTGTTAGCTGGGTGACTGGACTAAAGAAAGTGTTAAACTAATTTGCAAATTCACTGCTCTCTCAGCAAGGAACATTACAGTGCAATTTAGACTGACTGTTAACTTGCTGGGCCAGCAGTTAGCTTAAATATATTAAGCCTCCTGCAAGTTTAGTGCACAGAGAGCAGCTGAAGAAATCAGTTCACATTTCAGTCCACAGTTTAACAGTTCTTCCTCTGCTAAAGCAAGCACACTGCCAGATTTACACATTTGAACTGTACAGATGTTTTTTTGTCAGTCATCTGTGTAGACCTAACCACTCTTGATGGAAGATCTTTTTCCATCATGTGCTGTATGCAGATGAGATTGCATGGATATAACATTGCATGTGGTTTTGTTGAACAGACTTGTGTTACAGTGTTGGGGTACTATGGTGTTGTCTTTGCATGTCTTTGCATTAACATGCATTGACTTTTTCTTTCTGAAGTTCTGTTGCTCTGCCATGTCAGTAGTTGACTTGAAATAAAAACTGTGGAACTGTAGAATACAGTTTATATTGCACATCTTGTGACCATGTACATACATTTGCTGCTTTATGATGTGTGCTCTCTGACACATTTTGAAACTTGCATAGAGGTAGATATACGGTTGGTTCTGGGTGGGCCAAGACGGCTTGCCCACCTACAGATACAGATACATTATTATTATTATTTTAATAATACAATTTTCAAATGTTTTAATAATTTTTCAATAATTATTTTAAGTGTGATTTGTTTTGTCATGCATTAAAACTCTATCCTAATATTAATTCACCTGTGTTTATTGCCCAGTTGCCCAGTTGTGTTTGTTTGGTTTGATTGTCCATGTGTATGACCTTTTTCTGGATTTGGATTACGATTGTGTATTACCCTTTCAATAAATACTGCATTTGGATCCTCAGCCTTCGTGTCTTTGCACAGCAACAATGCTGTGACAGTTAGTCGGTGTTGTATTTGTCCCACCACTCATCCACTATGATTGGATGGCTGGCTAAAATTGACAGTGATGAGCGCAGCATTTTACTCAAAGTTTAACATTCTTCAACTCAAGGCGACCGGTAAAAAACGCAGAGCGCTCAGCGTTTGAGCGTGAAAAAGACGCTCAGTGCCTCGTTACGCTCCTGGCGTTTAAAAAAAACAATTGGAAAAGTATGCTAGCAGCTGGAAAAAACGCTTTGGTGGACACTGGGCCTTAAGAAAGAAACACTTTTAGACAAAGATGACAGGATGCCATAACAACTTGACACTTTTCTTTTGAAAGAGAACTAAAAGATAATTAGAATTACAATAATCCAAAATACAATCTAAAGCCCAGTTGCAGTTTAATTCATTTGGTTTGTCAGCATTTCCTAAATATTGTGTTTTATTATTTTATATTTTTATTTCATGTGGATTGTTTTCCCCTAAATGTATGTATAAGTTCATTTTGATTGAAAAAGAAAAAATGTATGTTCATTTGTTATAAGTACTTAGCGGTTGTTGTGCGACGGGATTGGTTGAACGCACAGGGGGACGATGGGGAAGAAAAGGTGATGGCTGCTTGATCGAGCATCTAAGTTTAACTAAAGTATTAAAAATACCATTCTACGGCAGTTGTCCAAAAGAGAACTGTTTTAAGTTTGGCGTAATGTTGTTTGTGCGTGAGGGGATAGAAATTTCCCTTCGGATCGTCGGATGACAAAGCTGCGTGGCTGATTCTAAAGAAACGGCACTCATCAGCACGTGAGAGACTCGCGATGGTGGAAAACCATTGCGTATTGCTTCTTTTACTAACTGAATTCACTGGAGACCTCCCAGATAGCGCCCTGAGATACCAGGACTTCTCAGTGGTTCCTCTGGCATCGATGGACAGGTTCCTCGATCATCATTCCCTTTTTCCCGGACTGTAATTCCCTCATGGAAAAAGTGTGTCACACGAGAGCTATCGCGGACTAGCGCTGGTAAGACCGCTGTTGTTTTATTTGCTCATTGAGTGAAGCGGCAAGCTGTTTTGTGCCTCAATGAACCCCAGCAACGTATCAGGCCTGCAACGGGGTACATAATTTGTTTATGGCCATTTTGAACATTGAAAATTTGTTTCTGACTACTCTTTTGGATGTAGTGATATTTGAGACATTTTTGCATTTGTTGTCCAACTTCACATTGAACAACTACAAAGTGTTGTATTTGTAATTTGTTGATTTTGAAGGTAAACTTTATTATTGTGCATCTGTAAAGGGGAAAACTTGATTATATTTATTATTTATTCTATTTTCCTTAAGTAAACTAATCAAAGTTCCATTTCATTTAACAGATGGTGTGGTTATTTTAATCAGTTAATAAGCATACCAAAAGCAGAAAAAAGGTTCAGAGAATATTAAGAGAGATCTAACCACAAACGAATCCAGGGCCCCTTTCACATAAGTTTAAGGGAGTGGGGCGCTACATAAATGGAGGCACTGCTCGGATTGTAGAATTTTCCCTGACATTATTTAGCTTTAACAGTGAGAAATATCCCTTATTAGTCTGAAATTGAAAAATAAAATGCAGCAGTTTAGAGAAGAACTTAGGGGTTGGTGCAAAGGAGAAGCACTAAGTGAAGACCATGCACTAATGGTTGTTATACCAGAAGATCTGGAGATAGCACAGATGGAAGAGACAATGCAGACAATCAAGTGCTTTGGCCAAGTACGAGTAAGAGGTAGGATGTTCAGAAGTAATCTCAAGTCTTTCCTTGTTCTCTGTGAAAGTAAGGAGAAAATAGATCCAACATTAGTACCCCCTGAAGTCTTGCCTGTTGGTGGAGCAGAGCCTTGGAAAATTGTCATTGCAAGTGGAGATGATACTGGCCCTGAGGACTTCACTGGGAAAGTGCACACCCTACTGCAGAGTGAAGGAAAGACAGCTGAGGATATTCAGGCCATGTTTTCATCTGCTGTTTCTGAAAACTCCTCGCCCGATGCTATTATCCGTGCTGTTGGGGATTTGCTGGAAAAAACTGAGAAAACTTAAAGTGAAACGGGAGGTTATAGAAGGTTGAGAATGTTTTCTGGAACAATACCTACCCCTGCTGGTGAGGAACAGTTTGAACACTGGATGGAACAAGCATGTCTGATGGTGGAGGAAAGTGAATGTACTGCAAAAGAGAAAAAGAGGAGGATTATTGAGAGCTTAAGAGGGCCTGCATTAGAAATTGTCAAAGTTGTGCGTGATTCTGACTCTGATGTCACTCCAGAAGAATACTTGGATGCACTTGAGAGAGCTTTTGGATCTGCAAAGCTTTCCTCCAGTCCTAAAACAGATGCTCGTGACAGTAAACAGGACGAAGAAATTGCTGTTCTAAAAAAACAAGTGAAGAGCCTACAACGAAAAGTCACTGGTAAAGACAGTCGTCAAGATGGAGTTTCAGCCCAAACTATGAATGTCACTACACCAAAGAAACAACTGGTAAGTCCAAGAAAGCAGTACCCAGAGTCCGAAGAGTGGTTTTGCTATAACTGTGGAGAGGCTGATGGGCATATAGCCCCAAGATGTAAAAATCCTGAGAATAAGGACAAAGTCATTAAAAAATGTATACGGTCAAACAGAAAGATGAAATGGGGACAAAAAGAAGTGCCCTCAGAAACAGAAAAGAGTACTACTTCCTGTTCAGCGAAGAAGAGTGCGGTTACCTCCGTTGGTGGGAAGCAAATTCCAGAAGGACTGATAGCACCCCCCTCTACTGTACAGTTGCGTGTAAATAGACAGCCATGCTCTGCTTTATTGGACAGTGGTTCCCAAGTGACTATCATCTTTGAGAAGTGGTACAGAAAATACCTGCCAGAGGTTCCAATCCATCCTGTGTCCGGTTTGGCTGTATGGGGTTTAAGTGACTCCAGCTATCCGTATATTGGGTATGTAGTAGTGAACATTGAATTTCCAGAGAAAGCCACGGGTGGTTCTGAAAGTCTTTCAGTTCTGGCACTGATTTTTCCTGGTCCTACAAGCCCTGACCAGACTGCAGTGATTATTGGAACAAACGCCAGTCTTTTCACGCGTTTGGCTCAGTTATGCAAAGAGTCAACAGGAACAGACATTGCACACACCCTGGTTATTCAAGTTGGGCATCCCTCTGAGAAGGAGATACCATTTGGTCAGACAGGTACTATACCTTTTGATATAGATGAAGCTGTTGGATGTGTGAAGTGGCTGGGTCCACAACCGCTGACTCTTTCACCCAGAGGTGAGTGCTGTGCAAAATCTAAGGTGGAAATGACAGAGTCTCTTGGGAAAACAGTACTGATGATGGACGCTTCTTCTGTGACTTCACTTCCGGCTGGAGTGTTAGTGCAAACCGTCGTAGTCCCAAGTGATGAAGTGGAAACCAGTTGGCTACTTGTACCGGTGCAGAACGAATCAATGAAAAAAGTGACCATTCCGGTAGGGACTGTCCTTGGTTACTTGTACTTAGCAGATCCAGTCAGTCCTTCTTCTGTGAGTGAAACTTGTGACAAGGTAATTGATCCAAAACTGTTCAACTTTGGGGATTCACCCATTCCAGAAAAATGGAAGGAGAGACTGCAACAAAAGTTGAGCAAAAGAACCAAAGTATTCTCTCTTCACGAATGGGATGTAGGACTTGCTAAGGAAGTAGAGCATAACATCCGGCTTTCAGACTCGCGACCCTTTCGAGAACGCTCTAGACGGCTAGCCCCAGCGGACATAGATGACGTGAGGAAACATCTCCAAGATCTCTTGACTGCTGGTATCATTAAAGAATCCCGCTGCCCCAATGCTTCTCCAATCGTGATTGCAAGGAAAAAGAATGGAGCAGTCCGTATGTGTATTGATTACCGAACCTTGAATGCACGAACTGTTCCCGATCAATACACAACACCTAGAATTGATGATGCATTGGACTGTCTAGCAGGTAGTCAGTGGTTTTCTGTTCTCGATTAAAGAAGTGGTTATTATCAGATAGCCATGGCCGAAGCAGACAAGGAAAAAAACGCTTTCATTTGCCCATTAGGATTTTTCCAAATCGAGAGGATGCCACAGGGGGTCACTGGAGCTCCCGCAATGTTCCAAAGACTAATGCAGGGGTAGGCAAGTTCGGTCCTAGAGAGCCGCTGTCCTGCTGAGTTTAGCTCCAACCTTAACTCTCTGAGGTCTGAAAACGCGCCGGCGCGTTTTGCAGGTTTTTTTCACATTGCAGTAAAACAGACTTAAAATACTCCTCCATTTTTTGTCATAGAGACATAAGTAATATATCAATTGAAACTATAGAATATCATCTTTTATTTGTATACACTCAGAGTAAAAACAAAATGTTGTGCTTTTTGTAAAATAAAGAAAACTAACATGATGCGTGATCTCTCGTCTCCCTCTGAACGAAGTCCAATCTGATAGTTCTCAGAAAATGAACTGTAACTTAGTGAATACTAATCACAAAAAAATTACACTTATGTCTAAAAAAACGTTGAAATGTCAGGTTTTAAATCGTGTAAGTCAAATCGAAAACAAACATTCTGTGTTTATGTAATCTGTATGAAAAGAGAGCCATGTCAGAAGTCCGTGATTCAGCTCATTACCCACTAATGCGGCCACGCCCACGGAGCCAGCGCTATTCACAGGCAAATTCAGAGGCAACACATGCATACATCGTCTCAATCGTGTATTTATTGTCTTGAAAAGTGTTTATCTGGATGTAAAAGCCATGGTTAGCGACCTCTGGAAGACATGCAGTTAGTTCCTGTTTTCTTTTCTTCTATATATGAATTTTAGATGAGTTTTTGTTTCTTTAGCGCCCTCCGGCTGCAGTATGAATTGAAAACACCATTCATGGAATAGCCTCTTCTTTTTTAGATGAATTTGTGGACTAAAAATGCACAGAGAGCGGCCTCCGACTGCAAGTATGAATTGAAAACACCAGCGCTCATAGTAATGACATTGAATATTAAATAAATATAACTCCTCTGTATAGAAAATTGGCATAAACATATGAGAATCCAATATTTCTCCAAATGTGCATGCTTTTAAACTAAAAGCTCATATTCAGACTCTTTGCATCACAGAAATACATTATATTTTAACCCTCTGAAGTCTGAGGCTGATTTGGGGCCTGGAGAAGTTTTGACATGCCCTGACATTTGTGCTTTTTTCAGTTGTTCATAAACATATAAATGACACAAGTGTCATTACACTGTATTCAGCACAAACTAGGCTACCATAATATGTGAGGAACATGTATGTACATGTTTGTATTTTTGAAGGAATAACGTTTATGCGTGGTTATTGAAAAAACAAAAAACTTAAGTCACTGAAATAAGGCCAAAAAAAGTATAGTAAATCTGTGTTTACAATACTTTAGGGTATTGGAGGTTGTAGACTAGAGTTTTTGCTTCAGAATTATGTAAAAATTATGCTTACTACTCTTTCATTTATAACAATATATTGATTTAGTTTTTGTAAGACACTTTTTGCCAAGGAACACAGTATGCATGGAGGCGTGAATGATCGTGAATAATGGATCGTTCTCACCTGAGAAGAAAAAAGAATTGAATAGCAATGAGCTGAAATGACTTGCATATTAATGAGGCATTTCAGTCAGGTAGGCTGTGAAAAAAACCTTCTGTGATGTCTCAAGCTCATCATGGTATATGAAACATACAGAAAAATATTATTACAATATAAAGTAATGGTTTTATATTATACTTTAAAATATGATGTATTTCTGTGATGCATAGAGTCTGAATATAGGCTTTTCGTTTAAAAGCATGCACATTTGGAGAAATATTGGATTCTCATATGTTTATGCCAATTTTCTATACAGAGGAGTTATATTTATTTAATATTCAATGTCATTACTATGAGCGCTGGTGTTTTCAATTCATACTTGCAGTCGGAGGGCGCTCTCTATGCATTTTTAGTCCACAAATTCATCTAAAGAAGAAGAGGTTATTCCATGAATGGTGTTTTCAATTCATACTGCAGCCGGAGGGCGCTAAAGAAACAAAAACTCATCTAAAATTCATCTATAGAAGAAAAGTAAACAGGAGCTAACTGGCTAACCATGGCTTTTACACCCAGATAAACACTTTTCATACACGATTGAAACTATATGTCTGCATGTATTGACTGAATTTGCCTCTGAATAGTGCTTGCTCCGTGGGCGTGGCCGCATTAGTGGATAATGAGCTGAATCACGGACTTCTGACATGACTCTCTTTTCATACAGATTACATAAACACAGAATGTTTGTTTTCGATTTGACTTACACGATTTAAAACCTGACATTTCAACGTTTTTTTAGACATAAGTGTCATTTTTTTGTGATTAGTATTCACTAAGTTACAGTTCATTTTCTGAGAACTATCAGATTGGAGTTCGTTCAGAGGGAGACGAGAGATCACGCATCATGTTAGTTTTCTTTATTTTACAAAAAGCACAACATTTTGTTTTTACTCTGAGTGTATACAAATAAAAGAAGACATTCTATAGTTTCAATTTATATATTACTTATGTCTCTATGACTAAAAATGACGGAGTATTTTAAGTCTGTTTTACTGCAATGTGAAAAAAACCCTGCAAAACGCGTATGTGCATTTTCAGACCTCAGAGAGTTAAAGTATAATATAAAACCATTACTTTATATTGTAATAATATTTTTCTGTATGTTTCATATACCATGATGAGCTTGAGACATCACAGAAGGTTTTTTTCACAGCTTACCTGACTGAAATGCCTCATTAATATGCAAGTCATTTCAGCTCATTACTATGCAATTATTTTGTCTTCTCAGGTGAGAATGAGCCATTATTCATGCTGATTCACGCCTCCACGCATACGGTGTTTCTTGGCAAAAAGTGTCTTACAAAAACTAAATCAATATATTGTTATAAATGAAAGAGAAGTCCGCATAATTTTTACATAATTTTGAAGCAAAAACTCTAGTCTACAACCTCCAATACCCTAAAGTATTGTAAACACAGATTTACTATACTTTTTTGGCCTTATTTCAGTGACTTAAGTTTTTTGTTTTTTCAATAACCACGCATAAATGTTATTCCTTCAAAAACACAAACATGTACATACATGTTCCTCACATATTATGGTAGCCTAGTTTGTGCTGAATACAGTGTAATGACACTTGTGTCGTTAATATGTTTATGAACAACTGAAAAAAGCACAAATGTCAGGCATGTCAAAACTTCTCCAGGCCCCAAATCAGCCTCAGACTCCAGAGGGTTAATCAAACACACCTGAACAAGCTAATCAAGCTCTTCAGGATTACTAAGGCTATAGGCAGCTGAAGGTTTTTTTTCGGGGTTGGACCTAAACTCTGCAGGACAGCGGCTCTCTAGGACCGAACTTGCCTACCCCAGGACTAATGGAAAGAGTAGTCGGGGACATGAACCTACTCCAAGTCTTGGTGTATCTAGACGACTTAATAGTTTTTGGGAAGACTCTGGAGGAACATGAGGAGAGGCTCATGAAAGTACTGGATCGGCTGGAGGAGGCTGGGCTAAAAGTGTCCATTGACAAATGTCATTTTTGCCAGAGCAGAGTTAAGTACGTTGGACATATAGTATCTAAAGAAGGGATAGCGACAGACCCTGACAAAATTGAGGCTGTGATCAGTTGGCCCCAACCAACAGAGCTGAAATCCCTGCAATCCTTTTTAGGATTCTGTGGATACTATCGCCGGTTCATTGCTAATTACTCTTCCATTGTTAGACCACTAACAGAGCTCACTAAGGGCTATGCGCCAACACAAAAAGGGAAAATGGCCAGCAAAGAGACAAATCTGACTTACTTCAAAGAATCACAGCCTTTTGGAGAGAGATGGGATGAATCCTGCACGTCTGCTTTTCAGCAGATAATTTATTGCTCAACACATGCTCCTGTCTTAGCCTTCGCAAATCCCAGTAAGCCATACATTCTCCACGTGGATGCTAGCTTAAAAGGCCTTGGGGCTGTGTTATATCAAGAGCACCCTGAAGAATTGCGGCCAGTGGCGTTTGCAAGTAGAAAGTTGAGACCAGCAGAACAAAGGTACCCCATCAATCAACTTGAATTCCTTTCGTTGAAATGGGCAGTCGTGGCCAAATTCCATGATTATCTATATGGCACGAAATTCACGGTCAGAACCGACAACAACCCACTCACATACGTGTTGACCTCTGCTAAGGTGAATGCAACAGGCCACAGGTGGTTGGCAGCTCTTGCTACATATGATTTTAACATTCAGTATCGACCCGGGAAGACCAACACAGATGCTGATTTGCTGTCCCGAAAGTTTGAGGATGAAGCTTACAAGTGGAAGGACATACCTGTGTCTGGTGTAAAGTCTATATGTCAGCAAGTGATTTCTCAAGTGTCCATGGAGGCCAACCCCCGATACGTAGAACAGCTAGGAGCACCTCCAGAGTCCATACCAGAGGCTTACGCTTATCCCACCAGATTGGAACTTAAGTCTTTAGAGTTGTTGTCCCAAGCGGAATTAATTAAAGCTCAAAATGAAGACCCAACAGTGAGACAGGTGATAACTGCCCTGAAAGAACGCAAGTGGCCAACCAAAGTAACTGATCCTGAGTTGGTGGCATTGAAGCATGAAGCAGGGAAGCTACTAATGAAGGATGGATTACTTCAGTGAGTAACCAAGAAGTCTGATGGAGAATTCTTTCAGTTAGTGCTACCTACAAAGTTTCGAGGAGTGGTACTCAAAGCCATGCATGATGATCTAGGTCACCTGGGGGTAGAGAGGCTTACTGAACTTTTGAGAAGTCGATTCTACTGGCCTAAGATGTCTTTTGATGTGCAAGAATACATCAAGAACTGTGGAGCTTGCATTGCTCGTAAAAGTCCATGCCAAAGAGCTGCCCCATTACATCAGATTACAAGTAGTGGACCGATGGACTTGGTATGTATCGATTTTCTTTCTGTGGAGCCAGACTCAAAAGGTTTAAGCAACGTGTTAATAATTACAGATCACACCAGATCACGCCACACAATTACACGCCTACAATAGTCCAAGAAATGATGCTACTGGGTACTCGCCATATTTCTTGATGTTCGGGAGAGAAGCCTGGCTACCAGTAGACGTCTGCTTTGGAACTTCCCCAGATGGCGTGGAAGATGTTGCGCATTCGCAGTATATTAGCAAAATGAAAAAAGATCTAAAACGTGCTTACCAGTTAACAACAGAAGAAGCCAACAAAGTCCATCATAGAAATAAGAGATCATATGACAAAAGAGTGTCATTTCAATCCTTGAGCTCTGGAGATCAGGTACTGATCAAGAACCTAGGGTTGAAAGGGAAACACAAGCTTCAAACCAGTGCCTTATGTAGTTTGTGAAAAACTTCCAAACTGGGTATATACCTGAAACAGGAAATGGAAGAGTCAAAACACTTCACCGGGATCAACTGTTACCCATAGGGCAGCTGGTGAGATGGCCACAAGACAAAGTGGAAACAAGTTGGTCTAAGAGAAAGAAACTATCTGATATTGATTCCCTAACATCATCAAATGAAGATGTATTATCCTCTGATACCTCATCTGAGTTTGAGTACCATGTTTCAAAACCCTATAGTTCATATCTGGAAGGGATCTTGAATAGAAAACATGCATTGCCCAGACAATCAGAACCTGTTCGCCAAGAAAGGGGCATGATCCAGGGTGACAGTTGTACTGAGGAAGGGAACTTGTTACCTGAAGAGGATGCAGAAAGCTATGTTTCAAGTTCAGCCAGTTCATCTGTAGAACATGAAGAAGAAAGTCCACAAAACTCAAGCGAGGAAGAAGGAGAAAGTAGTGAACAACCTGAAAGTGAACCAGTAAGGGAAAAAAGGAGAGTAAAGCCAGTTGTTAAACTCACCTATGATGAGCCAGGGAGGTCAAGAGATCAGCCCCTAACCATTGTTCACAGAGGAGTAGTTATTCAAATTGGCAAAAAAGTTAGTCACAAGAAACACTAGACAGTACAATAGTGTAGTGATGATCCTAAGAAATTAGGCTACTTCTGTATGAAGACATCCAGACATTTAAAGGGGGGAGGGTAAAGCCCAGTTGCAGTTTAATTCATCTGGTTTGTCAGCATTTCCTAAATATTATGTTTTATTATTTTATACTTTTATTTCATGTGGATTGTTTTCCCCTAAATGTATGTATAAGTTCATTTTGATTGAAAAAGAAAAAATGTATGTTCATTTGTTATAAGTACTTAGCGGTTGTTGTGCGACGGGATTGGTTGAATGCACAGGGGGGCGGAGACAGAGAGACGACGGGGAAGAAGAGGTGATGGCTGTATGATCGAGCATCTAAGTTTAACTAAAGTATTAAAAATACCATTCTACGGCAGTTGTCCAAAAGAGAACTGTTTTAAGTTTGGTGTAATGTTGTTTGTGCGTGAGGAGATAGAAATTTCTCTTCGGATCGTCGGATGACAAAGCTGCGTGGCTGATTCTAAAGAAACGGTGCTCATCTAAAGTGAAAGTGAAAGTGAAGTGACATGTGGCCAAGTATGGTGACCCATACTCGTAATTTATGCTCTGCATTTAACCCATCCAAGTGCACACACACAGCAGTGAACACACACCCGGAGCAGTGGGCAGCCATTGCTGCGGCGCCCGGGGAGCAGTTGGGGGTACGGTGCCTTGCTCAAGGGTCTCACCTCAGTCATGGTATTGAGGGTGGGGAGAGCGCTGGACATTCACTCCCCTCACCGACAATCCCTGCCGGACCTGAGACTCGAACCCATGACCTTTGGGTTACAAGTCCGACTCTCTATCCATTAGGCCATAACTGCCCCAACAGCTGCCCCAATCAGCATGTGAGAGACTCTTTTACTAACTGAATTCACTGGAGACCTCCCAGATAGCTCCCTTAGATACCAGGACTTCTCAGTGGTTCCTCTGGCATCGATGGACAGGTTCCTCGATCAGCATTCCCTTATTCCTGGACTGTAATTCCCTCGTGGAGAAAGTGCGTCACACGAGAGCTATCGTGGTAAGACCGCAGTTGTTTTATTTGCTCATTGAGCGAAGCGGCAAGCTGTTTTGTGCCTCAACGAACCCCAGCAACGTATCAGGCCTGCAACGGGGTACATAATTTGTTTATGGCCATTTTGAACATTGAAAATTAGTTTCTGACTACTCTTTTGGATGTTTGGGTGAACCAATTTGGGTGATTAGTTGGACTTGGGTATTAAGCACCACTTTAATATTATATGGAGTGATATTTGAGACATTTTTTGCATTTGTTGTCCAACTTCACTCATTACATTGAACAACTACAAAGTGTTGTATTTGTAATTTGTTGATTTTGAGGGTTAACTTTATTATTGTGCATCTGTAAAGGGGAAAACTTGATATTTAATTTTCTGTTATATTTATAATTTATTCTATTTTCCTTAAGTAAACTAATCAAAGTTCCATTTCATTTAACAGATGGTGTGGTTATTTTAATCAGTTAATAAGCATACCAAAAGCAGAAAAAAGGTTTATTGAAACAAAGCTAATAATAATCAGAGAAGAGATCTAACCACAAACGAATCCAGGGCACCTTTCACATAAGTTTAAGGGAGTGGGGTGCTACAAATCTTTAAGTAACATAAGGTACAGGATGTTAATTAGATAAAGATGTATAAAAGAAGGGGAAAATAAAGCAAATATTTACAATAAATAGTTAAATGTAGCCTAACTTATAATAATAATATATAAATATTAAATTAAAAAATAAACAATAATTTTGTTAATTGATTTAAAAGACTGTTTGTTGGGATTAAAAATGTACAAGGCATATTCTTTTAACAATTATTGATAAACTTAATTTGAATGCTGTCTAGGCAACATCGCGCGCAATATAATATATCCAATATGTTAATATAATAATTTCTTAATTCCATCTTATCAATTTCTGATAATTCCAGGTTGCTATGGTTGCGCAGGTTGTTTTAACTCGTGACCATGAGAAATAGATGTCGTTCCCTCAACATAATGAAGTTGTAGCCACAAGAAAAATATATAGTTTCCTCACCATATGATCTCAAGGCCACGACTTTACATCGCGTGGTCACAACATAGGGATGTCGTTACCTCAACAAAATGATCTCCTGGCCACAACCTATTATCACGTTCCCACAAATTAATATCTCGTGGCTACGACATATTATCACGTTATATGTCGTGGCCTCAACAAAACTAAGTGAACTGAACATGTCCCCTCCCGGTCACCATACATAACTAATAGGAGTCTTTCTATATCTATAGTCTTTGGGCTGGTTCAAAACTTGTTCAGAGTGGCATGAGTAGGATCAGTTACATTGATGTTGTGACCCTGATGGGAGTGAAGTTTAGGGGGTGAGTGTAACAGAGGCCAGCTAATAAGAGCTGTGCGGGTAAACCTTAATAAATGCTCTTTTCAGAAAATATGTAGTTTTTTCTTTGTCTAATTCTATCTACATTTAAGGACGTTTATGCTTAAAAAACTCCTAATATCTTCACTCTTCACTCCCTTCAAACTTTCAATCGTTATTATTGTTCAGTTGTAATGTGGGGGTCTAAATTATGTTTTGAATTTGAAGAATTGATGTAATGTATATTTTGAGATCACAAATCCTCTCCTGTGGCCTCATGAGATTGTAAAGTGTCCATCAGATGTTCACTTCTCAGTGGTAGTAGTAGGTCAGGGCTATTCAGTTGGCAGCCCGTGGGCCAAATCTGGCCCGCCAATCATCTTCATCCTGCCTGAGGGCACCCCAACGTCCCTCCTCCTCTTTTCCTGACAGTGCGGCTAAATTTGGTTAGATATGTGGCCACAGTGGCGCCTGCAGCTGTATAGCTGTATGCATTGTGCGTACCATGCACCCTCCTCCGACTGACCTGAAACGATTTGGATTCGTGCGCACCACTCTGTTACTGAATAATCTGAAGTGGTTTCTCGGTCATTAACAACAATTACAGAACAAACAGCACTGTTTTCAGGTGTTTCACTAGTTTACTTTGAACCTTCAGCACAGCCCAGTGTCACGTAAATAATGATGGATGCAATTGCAAGTTAATCTCTTTATTGAGAGCTTCACACACTGACGGTCAGTCACAGGTATGACACAACAAACACAGCAGGAGAGTGGTGACGCAGGGACCTCGATGGGCGATGAGAGATCCGATGAGTCGTGACTGGTGAAGTGTGTCCGTGAAGCAGTGCCGTGTAATCCGTGGGTGGAAACCAGAGAACGATCCAACGAGGAAACAGGTAACAGGAAACAACGACGAGAAATCCAATCCAAGGAACATGTAACACGAGCAAACACGGGACACAACACCAAGACTCCAAACAACGATCTGACAAACATGAGACGAAAGACAAGGCGTTAAATAGGCAGGTCTAATTGCGCACAGCTGCCGCTGATCAGACGATCAGCGGCGACGCCCACACGAACAATCAGGTGACACACCACAGAACCACACAGACACCAGAATGAGACAGCGGATTCATGAACCGTGACACCCAGTGGATAACGGAACAAAAGCTTAAAGGAGCTGCCTTTATTCCCAGTCCCAAGTTGCGACATCAAGTAGGAAGTGTTTCAATTCGACACGCACCTCTCAGTTACAAACCACCATGTAATTTATCATGATTTGGGCAGAAATGTGGAATATTTATATTGATTACTATGTTATAGTCATTTATATTGCATTATATTTATTATGTGGGTTGGGGAATATATAATTAATTTCTTTGTAAAGGTGTGTAGCCTATAGTTTTAACCTGTGTTTAGGTAACTTTTTGATTTGATAATCCGGCCCTCGAATGAAGCTAATTGAATAGCCCTGTAGTAGGTCATCTGGGTACTTTTCGCCTACTGGTTTATGAATACTATGAATTTGGACATTACTCTTCTGATACTGTTTATCAACTACTATATAATAGGGAAGTAGGCATATTCGTATGCAGCCTATGATTGCCTGCCTCTATCATTTGCAAGCCTTTTGTTGTTGTTCTGACTGAGAGCAGCTGTTCTTCATTATGTTGATAAGCACTGCTGTTTTTTTCTTGCCTCAGCTGAGCACAGTTGGGGTCTGGATGGGAGCAATTAGCTTGCCTGCACAAGCGCACACTCCCCTGTGTGTGTTGCCAGCATGGGAGCTGAGTGTAATGAACGCCACTGAAGACCAGCGCCCAGTGTTCACTCAGCAGGACTGCGGAAGAAGCCTGTTTTCTGAGCAGTCGACCTCTTAGTCCAGAACACCAAGAGACTACCAGGGGCCTAGAAAGTAATGTGATATCTTAGTGAGGAAGTTGAGGCTAGGATATGACTGTCCTAAGGTTTATTGAGGTTATTTGCCTTTTCTTTGGAATGAGAAAAGGAAGTCTATGGGGTTGTATTGATTAGTGGACATTCAGGATCTAACAATCAGCCAATTAGAAAATTAACATTTATATATTTGGGAGATGTGCTTTCCGACCATGTTTCTTCTATGCGATTTAGTCACTTGTTAGCAAGTCTTTTTCAAGACAAGTAAAAAAAAAATCACAAAAGGGTTTTACTGATGTATTTTATGTTGTAGATTAAAACATGAAAATATCTTGAGCTTGTGTTCACCACAGATCTTATTTCAGGCTTTTAACTAAAACCCATTCAAAAAACACATTGACTTCTGTACGATTGAACCGGAAGTGCTAAAATGCTAACTTGTTTCCAGGTTTTGGTTCACTCAGTTTTGTCGTGGGCATGACATATAAACTTGTGGGAACGTGATAGTAAGTCATGGCAATGAGATCATTTTGTCGAGGTAACAACATGCTTATGTTGTGGCCACACGATGTAAAGTCATGGCCTCGAGATCCTATGTTGAGGGAACAATATATTTTTCTCATGGCCATGAGTTAAATGAGTAAAATATTAAGAATGACAAAATAAGTCGCCTTTTCTATTTGCAATCTCATTAGAGCCTTTGGCGCAGGCAATTCGTCAGAATCTCTCCTATAACTATAGGCTGTTCCAAACATTATATTTCTCTCTTTGCGGACAATATCCTGCTGTATATGTCTAACCTTTCCACTTCTCTCTCCCAATGTCTTAAAATATTTAAAGATTTTAGCAAAATCAGTGGTTACAAAATTAACTGGGGAAAATCTGTATTAATGCCCCTGTCTGCATCGGCCGATACTGCATTAGTGTCCACCCCGATTCCAATTAGTAAGACTTTTAAATATTTAGGAATTCAGATCTTTCCCACACTGCAGGCTGTTGTCAAGCAAAATTATATCTCTTTATTCACTGCTATTAGACAAGACCTACAGAGATGGGATGCTCTTCTAGTTTCACTACAAGGCAGGATCGCAATCATCAAAATGAATATCCTTCCTAGACTTTTATTTTTGTTTTCCATGATCCCTCTTTCTCCTTATAGAATCTTTTTTAAGGAAATGAACTCCTTGATTACAAAATTCATTTGGAACAAAAAACGCCCAAGAATTAGACTCAAAACGCTACAGAGAAGGCCTGACAAAGGAGATTTAGCACTTCCAAACTTCCAGCTGTATTTCTGGGCATGTCAGCTACGCTCTCTCAAGATTTGGTTAGAGACTGATACAATGATCGCTTGCCGTGATATGGAAGCATTGGCATTGCTTCCGCATCGGCTTCAGGATGTGTTATTTACAGGTTTACCAAAGAAAGCCCAGAAGTTTGGAAACACAATCGTGGGTAATTCTCTTAAGATTTGGCGCGATGTCTGCAATTTTATGGGAAGTTCTATTAAGTTTACAACTGAATCCCCGATTTGGCATAATCATCACTTACAATCTGGTAACAAACCTTTTGTTTTCAAGCCATGGTCTGATCAAGGTGTACATGTTCTGGGTGATATATTCAACAATCATGGAATAATGTCCTTTCAAGATCTGAAAGACTGCTATAATCTTCCTGGTCATTCCTACTTTCTGTATTTAAGGTTGAGAAGCGCAATGCGTGCATATGGCGTACCGTGGAACTGTAACCTGGACTCTCATCCTCTGTTGGACTGTGTGAATTTTTCTCAGGCACGAGGGGCAGTGTCATTCATTTATAACAGATTACTCAAGCAGTGCTGTGGCACACTCCCTATCACTACTATATGGGAAAAGGAACTGGCCCATTACAAACCAAACTGGGATTGGATCTGGGAAAGTATTCCAACGATGTCCAAAAATCTCGCCCACCAACTAATACACTACAAACTCATCCACAAGGCTTACGCTACTCCATATGTCCTTCACAAAATGAAGCGCTTGCCTACCCCTTTGCTTACTTTGTAATTCAAATACCGTGGGGACCTATATGCACATGTTTTATGAGTGTCAACATATTGGTAAATTTTGGGATAAGGTTTTTCAAGTCTTGACAGAGCTGTGTGATGTGGTTGTCTTTAAACATCCCAGTCTTTGTCTGTTTAATGATGATAGTGAGCTCAATCTGAATGTTAACCAGCGATAGATCCTTCACACTGCTCTAACTGCAGCTTAAAAGATAATTTTTAAAATCTGGCATGAACCCACATCCCCAGCATTTAAAATGTGGCTTTAAACTCAAAAATATTGCATTGTTAGAATGCACAACAGCGAGAATTAATAAAAAACCAAAAACAACTTAAGGCATGGGCAGAATTTATTAGGAAAATCTCCCATAAAATATCTCATTAGAGCAGCTGTACTGTTCGCTCTTTAAGTCCAGGAAGAAGGAGCAGTTGGAATCTTAGATCCTTGCTGGTGTTATCTACTCAACCCCTCTGCCCCCTCTTTCTCCTCATTTTATTTATTTTTATCCATCTATTATTTATTATTGTTATTTTATTTTTTACATATGCAAACCCTGGTTTTGTATATAGTTAAGCTGTGTCACACATGTTGACCATGTTCTATTCTGCAATAAAAAAATAATCACAAAAAAAAAGTGACAAAATAAGGTCGAAATTAAAAAATGATTATATTAATATATTATAGCCTATTATATTACATGTGATGTTGCCATAGACAGCATTTGAATGAAGTT
Source organism: Anabarilius grahami (assembly GCA_003731715.1). Taxonomy (NCBI): domain Eukaryota; kingdom Metazoa; phylum Chordata; class Actinopteri; order Cypriniformes; family Xenocyprididae; genus Anabarilius; species Anabarilius grahami. The sequence continues at coordinate 580,937 of RJVU01078462.1, forward strand.
ATTATTAAATGATAAAAGAATTTGTTAGAACATAAAATAAAATAGGCCTACAAGAAAAATGTATCCATCCCATCAAACAGCCTTTTAAATCCATTCACTGATCGCATCTTTATTTATTTATTATGCCTATTAAATTAAATAAAATTAAATATAATATGTTACAATAAGCATTCCCGTAAAGTGAACTTCCCGTAAAATTCCTGTGCACCTACAGAAATAGTCATATAATCAAAGCTTTATTGTCTTGACTGTTGGGCATTTACAGTATTTACAAAACATAGGCTATATGGCTACTGTAAGTAGGCTATTAGATAATACATAATGTTAATTGAGTAAAGAAATAATGAGATCATGCGGAAAATTTATTATTCATTATTTATTACTTTATATTGTCACAATCAAAAAGGAAGATTCAGTTGCGAATGTGAAATATAACAATTTATTTAGAAAAGTCCAAGACAGGAAGAGTGCAAGAGTCAGATGAAGCATGTGCAGATAAACAGTCACTCTTGGTAGCGCAGGGACACAATGGACAGCCGTGTTCCTCCTGGGTGAATCTAGCATGAAGTCCACAGAAGACAGGTACAATAATCCACAGAAGACAGGAACAATAATCTACAGGAAACGAAGAACAGGACCAGGGAGACTCAACCACAACCAGGGAACACGGGAGAAACACCAAACGATCTGACATCAAAGGACTGAAAGCACAGGTCTTAAATAGCAGTGCTGATGAGCCACAGCTGATACTAATCAACTCATCAGCAAGATCACAGACACACACAGAGAGAGAGACGAAGAGAGGGAGAGAGTGAGGATGAGTCAGTAAACCCATGAACCATGACATATATTGCCTTTAGGGCTAGACACACAAATAGGCTAATAAACAAAACTAAGATAGCTTATTTCAGTGAAAGGATTTAAAAGACATGTGAGTACCTGTTCTAATGCCTGATCTGATATGTATTGATTCATGTACAGTCAGATGTTCTTTGTCTGTGTGTCAGTAAATCAAACCAGTGACTATGGTCAACTTTACGTTGTTTCTTTTGTAGGATGAAAATAATCTGTCATTTAAATGGTGATTAAATTATATAAAGAAAGCAATCAAAGAATGCTCCCTTACTATCGCTGGAGCTGTCAATCAAACAGCGCAAGTGTCCATGTCTTTATGGACCTTTCTTTGTGCACTGGTGCACAGTCATGTTAGAACAGGAAGGGCCCATCCCCAAACTGTTCCCACAAAGTTGGGAGCATGAAATTGTCCAAAATGTCTTGGTATACTGAAGCATTAAGGGTTCCTTTCACTGGAACTAAGGGGCCAAGCCCAACCCCTGAAAAACAACCCCACACCATAATCCCCCCTCCACCAAACTTTACACTTGGCACAATGCAGTCAGGCAAGTACCGTTCTCCTGGCAACCGCCAAACTCAGACTCGTCCATCAGATTGCCAGACAGAGAAGCGTGATTTGTCACGCCAGAGAACATGTCTCCACTGCTCTGGAGTCCAGTAGCGGCTTTACACCACTGCATCCGACGCTTTGCATTGCACTTGGTGATGTAAGGCTTGAATGCAGCTGCTCGGCCATGGAAACCCATTCCATGAAGCTCTCTACGCACTGTCCTTGAGCTAATCTGAAGGCCATACAAAGTTTAGAGGTCTGTAGCTATTGACTCTGCAGAAAGTTGGCGACTTCTGTGCACTGTGCGCCTCAGCATGCGCTAACCCCGCTCTGTGATTTTACGTGGCCTACCACTTCGTGGCTGAGTTGCTGTTGTTCCCAATTGCTTCTACTTTGTTATGATACCACTAACAGTTTACCGTAGAATATTTAGCAGTGAGGACATTTCACGAATATACTTATTACACAGGTGGCAACCTATCACGGTACCACGCTTGAATTCACTGAGCTCCTGAGAGCAACCCATTCTTTCACAAATGTTTGTAGAAGCAGTCTGCATGCCTAGGTGCTTGATTTTATACACCTGTGGCCATGGAAGTGATTGGAACACCTGAATTCAATGATTTGGAGGGGTGTCCCAATACTTTGGCTAACATATCTGCATATGAAATAGCTACACTATATTGCCAAGTCACAGCAGTGAGTGTTTACACTGAAGTCTCAAAGCAGACATGCTCCTAAAACAGAGCGTTCAAATAAGTAAAATTTAAATATGCCTTTTATTTTTAAATTATGACAATTTTTGATGTAAAAAGCATAAAAAACATATGTGCACCTCAGGAAACATTATAAAACAATAAAATAACACAGTTCATGACTCCTTTAAAGTACTAATATGTACCTTTAAGGTACTAATGTACCATGTACCATTTAGGGGTAAGCAAGGTACAAAGATGTACCTTTTCACTTTTGTAACTTAGGGCAGTGTTTCCCAACCCTGTTCCTGGAGGCACACCAACAGTACATGTTTTGGATGTCTCCCTTACCTGATCCATATATTTCTAGTCTTGGAGTTTCTACTAACGAGCTGATGAGTTGAATCAGGTGTGTTTGATTAGGAATAGTTGGAAAATGTGTAGTGTTGGTGTGCCTCCAGGAACAGGGTTGGGAAACACTGCCTTAGGGTACTGCCCCAGTGACAGTGCCGTACCTTTTTTTTCTGAGAGTGTACAATAGGCAATATGTTAATATAATCACTTCTTAATCCCGCGCTTTTTCCTAATTAAAAATGAATTATTATAGGCCTATCCATTTCTGATAATTCCAGGTTGCTTTGGTTGCGCAGGTTGTTTATGCATTTAACTCAGGGCCATGAGAAATATGTCGTTCCCTCAACATCCACGACTTTACACCATGTGGGTGGCCATGACATTAGGATGGCGTTACCTCGAAAAAATGATCTTGTGGCCACAACATATTATCACGTTCCCATGAGTTAATATGTCATGGCCACGACAAAACTAAGTGAACAGAACATATCACCTCCTGGTCACCATGGTAAAGGCTGTTTAGAAAGCTGGTAAACCTGTGATTCCCATTGAAACCCCATTGATTCTGACACCATGCTTTCTGTCCCATGTGTCCTCCCAAAGTCCATGTTCATCCTCTTAATCTTTTTACTGATATCCTGAAGCCATCACTAAGCTTGTCATCATGTTGAGAGTGCAAATTCCACTCCACTGCTCGATTTAAATTGTAAACCTGAGACAGCTAAATACTCTGGTTCTCTGGCCTGTCTGTGCACTTAAAGGGATAGTTCACTCAAAACTGAAAATTCTGTAATCATTTACTCACCCCCATGCCCCATGCTCCAAACCTGACTTTCTATTTGGTTCGCAACAATCTTCTAAATGTCTTATTTTTGTGTTCTGCAGAAGAAAGAAAATCAAATGAGGGTGAGAAAATGATGACTGAATTTTCAGTTTTGGGTGAACTATCTCTTTAAGTTTCACTTTAATTCACTCCAACCATTGCACTGAATAATAATCCAAATGGCAAAACAGATTACAGTACCTCCTAGAGAGCTTAAAGTTAATTCCTCCATTAAGCCCTTTTTGCATATCATGGTTTTTAGGCTTAATGCAGATATTTGCCCATTGTGAATATTCTTTAAATTTTTACAAATATTGTTTACATCATTCTAACTAAACTGGTATATCAGCATCTCTTGTTTGTCTATTTATTATTTATTGAGGCCTTGTTCAGTGGAGTAGTGCTGGGGATGGAGAGAGCTTTACTTAATTTTTTATAAAATATAATTTTATCGGTGTCCCTGATTTCATGTCAGCCCTGTTACCCTCACCAAAGAACCTTGTATAAATAATGGTACATTCCAGTGACATCACTTCCAGGAAGTTTCATCATCTCTAAACCAGGATGCTAACAATTAAAATAAAAATAAGTTTCTCTCTCTCTTCTATAATTTTTGATTATTTATGAGGTTTGACTAAGGGGGGATATCATGCAATGTCAAACCTGTTAACATTTTTTAAGTATACATTTAAACATTTATTTATTTAATGTAACATAATCATTATCTACAAGTAATATCCCTTCAGAGTGTACAAGATGGGGCCACACGACGATCCAGAAGCCTTCATGGACTTATTTGAGAAATCAGCGGAGGCTTCTGGGTGGCCCCGAGACCAGTGGCCGGTGCGCCTCATCCCGCTTCTATCCGGTGAGGCGCAGGTGGCGGCGCAGCAGCTCCCCGTACAGAACCTCCTGGTGTAGGTCCAGCAGGGCTTGATGTTGTTCTTGGTTTAAGACCGCGAGGGACGAGATGATGTCCGCAAACGGCTGGGCGGAGGTCGTCTGCATGGCGGCGGCTTCCGTCTTCCCTCCCGGGTTTCGGCACCAGTGTAGTAAAAGAACAAAGTTCGTAGGGAAGGAAGACGACAAGGGTCGGCTTTGACTGCTGACTGAGAGTTTTTATTTTCTCCAAAATAAATAACAGTGTACAACCACAACAGATCTCAACAATAACGTTTAACCCACTCATTCACCAAGCCTCTCCTGACGCTCTCCCCCGCTGCAGCGTTCGCTGAACCTCGCCCCCCTCGCCACAAATATATTATATAAACTAATATGTAGAGTGTATGCTGAAGAATGTGTGTCCTGTCATCCCTGTTACTCTGGTCAGTCCTGTTACCATTATGTCAATCCTGTTACTGTCATTAATTTAATAAATTATGTAAAAAAACAATATTTGAAATGGCCTTCCAAGTTTTTCAATTGTAACAATCACTCTATTTTGTTTTGGACAAAGCCCTTCTTTTACTATCTCTCTTGTAAATATATATATTTTTCTTAATTGACAGGTTATCAGCCTTCAAATTAGGATGCCCTTGGTCATCTGAATGACAAATATAAGATTTAAAAAAACAAAAAACTAATTTGAAACAACCCCAGTGAAAAAAGGCACAAAAGTACTGCTCATATGTAAAAACTATTACATAGTTCTAATTAAAACTGTAGTATATAGTGATGATTTTGTCCATAACAGGGATGACAAAAATATCAAAACATATTCATAGATATAATTTTTTTTTAAAATTAAACTTATTTTATATTTTAATTTTTCAAAGTTGAAAAGGCACCGATTTTGTGGAATGACCCTCAAACAAATATGGCTGGGCAAAACTCTTGGCATATATCGAATTCCTCCGAAATTTTTCTTTACAAATCCTAGTTTTGTACTTTTAATTTGTGACTGGTATTTTGTTTTACTCTCTCCTCTGCACTTCCGTGTTCGTCACCGGAGCTCACACTGCGCCTGCGTCTTATGTCATGACGTTAGCAGAAGCTAGAGATTACAGGTTATAAAGTTTTAAATATATTTTTCTTATACAAACACATTGCTTTGCTTTGAAAGGGCTTTATTAACCCCCTGGAGCCATGTGGACTTCTTTTATAATGGATGGGTGCAGTTATTTGGACTTAAAATTTTGAGGCACCATCCACTCCCATTATAAAGCATGGATTACGCTGGACATTATTTAATATAACTCTGAATGTATTTGTCTGAGAGAAGAATGTCATATACATCTAGGATGGCTTGAGGGTGAGGAAATCATGGGGTAATTTTCATTTTTGGGTGAACTATCCCTTTAATGATTGTTTATTCTTGTTCTGCGGTGTGGGAAATGCTGACCGTATCACTGTCTGCAGGGCTTTGCCATCTTGTGTGGTGTTGTTCAGTGGGAGTAGTGCATAATGGGATGCTTTTGATAGTGCATGTGTAGTAAGACTTAAGCATCTAGGCAGCCATCCCAAACGTTACCAGATACTGACATGATAGAGGCTCTTTTGTGTCTTCTGAACCTATTCTTAATTTTATTTTCTCTCACTTATTTACTTTTGCACTGTTTCTTGGCCTTTGCGTGAATATGAACAGGCAGAAACTACGTACAGAAGGATACAGTTGTGCTCAGAATTATTGGCACCTTTGGTAAATATGATCAAAGATGACTGTAAAAATAAATCTGCATTGTTTACCCTTTTGATCTTTAATTCATAAAATTAGCAAAAATCTAACCTTTCATTGAATGAAAAGAATGGAAAGTGGGGGGAAAAAAAATCACATTATGAAGTAAATGTTTTTCTCCAAAACACGTTGGCCACAGTTATTGGCATCCCAATAATTTTTTATGAGTAAAATATCTCTGAAGTATATTCCCATTCATATTTAATTTTTTTTAGCACACCAGGGTGATCATGAACATAAAATTGTCCAGCCATAACTTCCTGTTCCACAGGAGTATAAACATTAGGAAAAACAAAGGCCAAATTCACTTAATCATTCATCACAATGGGTAAAACCAAAGAATATATTTCTGATGTGCAGCAAAAGATTGTTGAGCTTCACAAAATAGAAAGTGGCTGTAAGAAAATTGCTAAAGCATTGAAAATCCCCATTTCCACCATCAGACCAATAATTAAGAAGTTCCAATCAACTAAAGATGTTACAAAGAGGATGTGTGTCTATATCGTCCTAATGCATGGTGAGGAGGAGAGTTTGAGTGGCCAAAGACTCTCCAAGGATCACAGCTGGAGAACTGCAGAGATTAGTTAAGACCCACCATGGGTTTGGTTCACACAAGAATAAAAAGTACCCCATGCCCACGGTTAAATATACTGCTGGAGCTTGTTCTGTTCTGGGCCTATTTTTCCGCTGGAGGTCCTGGACATCTTGTTCAGATACATGGTATCATGGATTCTATTGAATACCAACAAATAAAAAATCAAAACCTGACCGCTTCTGCAAGAAATCTTATAATGGGCCGTGGTTGGATCATCCATCAGGACAATGATCCAAAACAAACATCAAAACCAACACAAAAATGTGTCACTGAGCACAAAATGAAGCTTCTGCCATGGTCGTCCCAGTCCCCTGACCTGAACTGATAAATGTGTAATCTAAGTTATATTATTAACCTTACTTTCATGTTATAAGTTAAACAGATGTTATATTAAACTTAGTCTTGTCAACATTTTGGAAATTGTTTTTTTGTTCATTGAGATATTGTTTAAAATGTTACTTTTCAAAGGCGGTGTACTCATTTACGCTGAGCACTGTAAATATAAGCATATATATATTTTATTTAAATANTATATACACTGTATATATATATATATATATATATTTAATTGAATTTTTCCTCCCATCTATTTTTTCACCATCACAATGTCCCTCTGAGGGCCAATCCATAGGTGTGGAATGACATGAGGGCAAATTTATTTTCAGAAATTTTATTTTTCAATTTTCAATTTTTTCGTTTGATTTATGATTATTTGATAAGTTGGGCCTCCCAAATTTATACAGTTGTGCAGTTGTGTATCAGCAGATGCAGTGGAATTTCATATGATTTGTCTTTAATCAATTGATGTCAATGTATATTGATGGAGTGACTGAATTAGATTTATTTCTAGATAAGTAACGTTATGATATGGAAATGACTGGATAAGCTGTGTTTATTTCCTTCAGTGTTTTCTTGAAGAATCTCTCTCTCATTTTTCCCTCAGTGGATGAATCCAGCTACCCGTCGCTCCACGGGAAGTGCTGTCATCAGCCGAGATGACAGTAATTATACAGAAGGATTTGCTCATGTTCTCTGTCACTAAAATAGATTCTGTAAGTGATCTGCCCACGCAGCCACCAGAATAGTCACCTGAACAAATGTGTCCGCACTGAAAGCAATTAATGCTGAATATACCTGCCTATGGCAATGGCTTTAATGCTAAATGTTCAAGCAGGGTTCATTTTGATTTCAGAAATTTTAGCAGATGAAGGTTTTTATGGATATATAAAGCTCCTCAGGAATAGATTGCTTTGAGAAAGCTGAACACTGATTTACACCCACTGAGGTTATTGAAATGACTTATTTTCTTGTGATACTCAGTTTGAAGAGCTCACAGTATTGTGTTTGTAAAGCTGAATGTCTGGCAGCAGTGAGAGGCAGAATTGCTTTGCCTTGAGCATGTTCTGTCTATAAATCTGCTGTGAGGTGTGCAGCAGCTGAGATCATTCATCAACCCAGAGAGGCTGCTGTGTTATTTGTGAACATTGTGTTTGACAAGTTTTAACCAAACACTGGGAAATGTATCACTCGAAAACATGACAACAGAGTTATTAGTGATGTATCTAGGTCAAAGATCACTATTACTGTTGAACAGTGTAGAAGGGACTGAGCCATATCTATAGAGACCAGTATATGATGTAGACTTGGGGCTGGTCAGCATCAATGCCCTGGCAACCAACAAAAACACCCTGTCAAGCGTATAGTAACACACTAAAAACACTAATAAAGCACATTTTATAAGTGCAGTGCTGCTTTGTGTTCAGGGATAACCGCTGTATTTATGCTTTTCAGAACATTGTACCCGTTTACGATTTTAACTTCTTTTTCCAAGAAAACGTTAGAAGAAAAAATCCCTAGTCACCTATTTTGCCAGTCCGGTGTTTGCAGGTATGACACGGAGCTTGAGATAAGATTGCACCTGAATGCAATGAATATCTTATGATTTTGCCCAGCTGTGACCACCCACAATTTTTGTGATGTTGAAAGCAGGGATGCTGTGACAGCAGGGAAGTGTGTTTATTTGTGGAGGTTAGAGAGGTGAGGGCACTGCTGGGCTCAGAGGACTAATGAATGCTGCGTTTGCAGGCGGGTGTTAGTGAGTGGGCAGGAGGGTATATTTAATTAGTACCTCCTCGAGAGCTTGACCTACTGTTCAAAGCCCTGGTGAGAGCCACATTTAGCTTCTTCCCAGGCAGAGCCACTGTATTATTGATAGAGGCGAGAACAGTTAACAAAAGGAGGTGGTCTGGAAAAACATTGATCCAAACAAATCATAAGGCTCACCACCAGCCTTTAAAAAACACTTTTTTTTTTACAAATAAAATAACGACGCAAAGCCAGAACTCTCGTTTGAAAAGTTAAAGGAATCTTTTTCTGATGCACAAGTTTTCTCCCAAAGTATTTTTTTCCACAGACACATTCGTCTGTCTAGCAAGAAATATATGTAAGCTATAAACCTGGCAAGTGGGTGGACAAAGTGTTCTAGAGATGATCGATCGCAGTAGTGTCACACACCCACATAGTAAGCTAGAGGACAAATCAGCCTACGGGAGCCATCAAGACTCAGGTGGACTAGACTTTCTTAAGACCACCTCGGCTACAATATTGTTTTTATGCGTCAGGCTTAAAAAAATATTTGAGTATCAACAAGTCTAAAAAAATAGAAAGCTTATTTTTAGGACAATTAGAATTTTTGACATTTGACAATTTACAAAATGTTATCTAAATATTAATACTAGCACAATCTTCTCATGTTCCTTTTTTCTTTATGCTCTCCACTTATCTTCATCTTATAGTTTTAATTGTTCATGTTAGTTACGGCCACTATTTAACATGGGACTGTGTACAGAGACTAGATGCTTAGACACTAAAATAGGATAAATGGGTTGTCTAGAAAGGACATTATACCATTTCCTTTAGTCAGGTGGCAATGATTACAACTGAACCGAAGCAACTTAGAATACTGTATGTTCTCATCTGTACCACTGGACCAAAAGATCCTGAGAAAGTCAACCAGAACTCAGGGTTTGAGGAAAACATTTACTGAAAAGATTTATTTCAAAACTCTTCTGTGTTCCCACACTGATAGCTGGTGAACACTCTCTCCCTCTCTCTCTCTCTTATCCATATTTTATCCATCTATTCACTCATTTTCAAAACCGCTTGTAATATGTAGGCAGGGAAACACCCTGGATGTCTGGATGCATGACCAGTCCATCTCAGGGCTATGACATTTCAGAGTATTTAAATTAGACTTGCTGCATTTATGTTAAATAATTTCTATAATAAAGTATAATAAACCACCATATGTGCGGAAGTATGTGTTTGTATTCAGCAGAGGATTAGAGCCTAGGCTCAGTCATTTGTGTGTGTGTGTTTAAGAGGGTAGCCACTCACTCCAGAAGATTGCAGAGATAATCCAGCATCTCTGATGGTTCCAGACCTGCCAGGGATTTGCACTCCAGCATACATGTCTATCCTCTTTTAAATTCTGATAACCCACATGTTCCATATGCCAGCACAACACCACAATGAGCAGAGGAACATTATACTAGCTTGTATTCAGCTGCAGCCAAGGGACAGTTTGGTAGATTCGTAGAGATCTTGATGGCTTCAACAGGGTTCATGGTCCTTAAGTGCTTAAAAAGAAATTTAGTTTTACAGTATACTTGAATTGCTTGAATTTAAATTGGATGTCTATGCACTTACCATGAACAAAGATTAATTTTCCGGAAAGTGTTCTTTGGGCATATCATGGTAGCAGGGGCGTAGCAGCCATTTTAAAAGTGGGGGGAGACAGCTGTCAGGTGAGGTGACCCTCAAAATGTACATTTATGTTCATATAATAAATTCTAAATAGAAAACACTGCTTTAAAATAGTCAATCCTCTTTTTTTTTTCAGACAAATCTCACTTGTATACATTCTGGTGAGGTCGAGCAACTGTCCTCCCCTCTCTCTGTCAGTTTCCTACAGACAAGTTAAAGTGTAGGACATACCGGTAATGAATTAAATTATGTTTTATTAACAAAGTTCGGGAGGAGCAGGTTCAGATAATTAAACCAATTAACACAACAGAGCATTCAGTTAATCAGCTCAACCAATGACAAGAGGTATAAATACAGCAGATTACTGTTATTAAACATTTTTGTTGGATCTATATTCGTTGTCTTCGGCTGTTTGCCTGCAACCGCCTGTGACAATTCTCTGACATATTTGAATATCTCATGCAATTTAGCTTTAGGTAAATTAAAATTTACAGAGCATACAGAGCAGAGGTTTCACTAGTGGGGGCAAAGGTGGGATTCCCAGAGCACTGTGATGGAGCTGATTATGCTTAAAGAATAGGTGGCTACTTACCCTTAAAGTTACCTCTGTAGTTAATCTAAATTTTTTTGCAACCAAATGTTGAGGTTCCCTTTCGAGAGAACCCGATGCTGCATCAGTTGCTGACACAATGGTGACGCTTCCCGTGGAACCCAGTGTCTGAGGCATTACTGCATTACACAATCAGCTTTGTTGTCTTCAGGAAGCTGCTTGTGTGTGAAAGAAAGGCAGTGCGTGTTTAAAAAAGAAAAGAAATACTATTTTGAACTAAGTTGAACTATTTTGAACTTTGACCGCAGCATGCGCGCAAGCTCGCCAATGGTGCGCTCTGTTGCGTGTGCGGTTTGGTCGACGCAGCAACAAACCGTCTCGGCGCCACGCAAGCCATTGAAATAAATGGGTTTCATAGCGCAGCGCATTCCGCATCCTGTGTGAAAGCCCCATAATCACAAACTCTGGATTAAACCTGAGTTGACAGAAAACGTTTATACCGAGTGTTGTGAGCCTGTTGAGCCTGGTCTTATAGATTTGTCAACTCCAAACCTACTCTGAAACTCAGAGTTTGTTCAACTAGCTTCATGCTTCAAATTTCATCTAAAATGTTGGTATCTTAAGGTTACGGTAAAAAAAAAACAAAAAAAAAACAACTTCATTTATTTAGGCAAGGCCGGTGAATGTTTTGGCAGGGCAAATAAATATCTAATCTAAGAAAAAAAAAAATCTTAGTGTTTAGCTCTTTTTTTTTAGCTAGTTAATAGTGATACTTGTTAATAATAATGATATGATGACAATTTTCTGTTAGTCAAAAAATAGCCTACATGTGTACCGATTTGAAGTGTACTGCAGAAAGACTGGTATCNATATCTAATCTAAGAAAAAAAAATTCTTAGTGTTTAGCTCTTTTTTTTAGCTAGTTAATAGTGATACTTGTTAATAATAATGATATGATGACAATTTTCTGTTAGTCAAAAAATAGCCTACATGTGTAGCGATTTGAAGTGTACTGCGGAAAGACTGGTATCATCATATTAAAAAAAATTTTATTGACTTAGTATCAATTTATGTACCGGTAGGCTATTTTTGACTTAGTATATAGTAATATAGTGGTGCAGATTTAAAGAGGCAACATTTAGGCAATGGTCTCTTGCTAGATTCACACTGAGAGCTAAGCCCCCCTGAAGATCAAATCCAAAACCACCCCTGCCCCCTGCATGTTCACAAGTAAATACGAGGTATCAGCCTTTTTTTATAGGTCTTTGTCCCTTCAAGTTTCAATAGTATATGCTGCTGTGCAGTTTCTAGATCATGTATCTCTTGTTTTCCCATCACTGCACACTAATACTGCATTGTTCAACACAATAAATGCAGATAAGGCATGTATAAAACGAGTATTGTTTTTTTCTCCGGCAGTCCTGACTGATTGAACTTCATTACATTATTTTGCGTGCGTTGCTGTTTGAGGATATGTGCTCCTAATTAAATCCGTAGAAATCTATAGGAGTTCAGCTATGTGCTGCAGCCCTCCAGGAACTGCTGTAGCCCTCTATTGATAGACATTATGCATTTCGCATTTGGCTGCCAGGTTTGGCTGAATTATTAATGGCACATACATTAAGTGTGGTGTATAGTAAACTCTGGCGCTTACTAAGGCAAACATCTCTTACTATTACTTAGGGTTAGTGAATTCAACAAACTCCTAAACCTATACGTAACAAATCATGGGCTTGTTGATCAGTAATGGAGTCGTATTTCCCTTTTTGTGATGAAAATGTAAAAAAAAAAAAAAAAAGCTCTTATTAGCTCATAATGTTAATTAAATATAATATAGTGTATTTTGTCTAGTTAAGGACTGTCTAATCAGATGCTTTGATTAGTAATAATAGACAAATCATGTAAATAAATTAGTTAAAACAGAAGAGCAGTTCAGTTGACCCAGAACTGCAGTGGTTCCCAAACTGTTTGTCTCCAACAAAGTCCCTTTAAGACTGTATATAAAGTCTTTTGTCTCCAAGTAACACACAGCAGTGTTTCGTGAACATATCTGCAGCTTTGAACGAATCGTGAGAGTCATTGATATGACCTATTCATAAATACAGCCACTTGCTTCTTTACTGATTGAATGACTCACTCATTAAGACAGTGACTTACCGCCACCTACTGGTGGTTTTCATTTAATATTTAAAAGTATCACTTCATTTTTACCAACATTGCATATTTCTTTATTCAACATTTTTTTTATTGTTATAATTTAAAACAATTTATTTTATAAAAGGTATTTATAAAGGTAAAAATGCACTTGGAAATCAATTTTAAGGGATAGTTCACCAAAAAATTAAAATTTGATGTTTATCTGCTTACCCCCAGCGCATCCAAGATGTAGGTGACTTTGTTTCTTCAGTAGAACACAAAGTCAAATAATGCGTGTCAATGGGAACTCCATCAACAAGAGTAAAAAAAAAAACACGACAGACAAATCCAAATTAAACCCTGCGGCTCGTGACGACACATTGATGTCCTAAGACACGAAACAATCGGTTTGTGCGAGAAACCGAGCAGTATTTATGTCATTTTTTACCTCTAATACACCACTATGTCCAACTGCATTCAGCATTCGATTAGTGAGGTCTGATCGCGCTCTGACAACAGCAGTGATGTCTCGCACTCATTGAAGTATAAGCGCGAGACATCACTGTGATATAATGATATAAATACTGTTCGTTTTCTTGCACAAACCGATCGTTTCATGTCTTAGGACATCAATGCGTCATCACGAGCCGCAGGGTTTAATTTGTATTTGTCTATGCAAGGTTTTTTGACTCTTATTGATTGACACGCATTATACGACTGACAGACGGCAACGGTTGGAGTTAAAAATCATCATTTGTGTTCTACTGAAGAAACAAAGTCACCTACATCTTGGATGCACAGGGGGTAAGCAGATAAACATAAAACTATCCCTTTAAGGGGGCAAATATTGTCCCTTATGGAAAAGGTGGAAGTGGAAGAGAGGGGGTATGCAGAAGGATGTTAAATGCCTCAGGGGGTACTCCACTTTAAAAAGTTTGGGAACCACTGCAGTACTGCATCAGGCTGCATCTTCAGCAGACCATGAAGATGGATGGTGTTGAATAAATGAATGAATGAATGAGCCATTTATATAGCGCTTTATGTACTACTGTACATAAGACTGTACAAGCGCTTTATAATCATATCAGGGGGTCTCTCCTCAACCACCACCAGTGTGCAGCATCCACTTAGATAATGCGATGGCAGCCACAGTACAACAGCACCAGTGCGCTCACCACACACCAGCTATCCATGGGTACCAAAGACGTCACTTCCGCTATGCCTGCTGCCATTTTTGTGTTGGCATTGATGTTGATGTTGGCAGTACATTAACACCTCTGGACAGTATCATTTTATACACTTAATTTGAGATAAGAGTGCACAAGCTTGTTGGGCTTATTAAAAATCCAGTTGGGGTTCTAGTGTCACAGGGTTGATCACCACAGATAAATCCCAGGACTCACCCTGGGCCACAGCTCTTATTTTTTTAGGCAAACAAAACCCTAGCAAGAAGCAATGTGTTTAAACCACACAGAACAACATAGCACCCATATAGCAATGCGCTGGCAAGATCACTGTGGTGGAAAGTTTTGCATAGTCAAGTACAACTCAAATTGTCTTCAGAAATGAAAAAAAATCTAGTTTAATGCTGCCATTTTATTGTGTTGATGTAACCGGTCCCATGTGATGGGATGTCGACTCTGCATTGTGTGTGTGTTTTTTGGACAGATGAAAGAACTGGACAAACGAAGAATTAATATTAGAAAGCATGTATTGCGTAGCTTCTCAAAAACTTCATCATTTCTTAGTAAATAACAGCACATAACCACGCGAGCACACAAACAATATAAACTTCGACAAAACGGCACATCGGTGTAATACCACATTGTAAATCTAGTTAAAATACTCAAAAGAACAGTTTTTGACATGAACATCAACTAATATGTTGAAATTGTATTACCTTTGGCTCCGTGAGCCACCAGACATCCTCATTTCAGTGTAGCTTAGCATTAACTGAGCCATAGGAGAGAACGGGCCCAAAGTTAAGCGATTCTTAAAGGGGCAGTACACTTCATTACAAATCATATATAAAACTCCAAAAATATACATACCAGCATAATTAAATCAAAAGACAATAAAATGAAATCAAACAATACATTCAAAATAAGAGAATCAGAGTTTTTAATAAGAAAGAAAAGATTTTGAGTGAAAATAATAATGTTGATTTTACACTTGTTACATTTACCCCTCCTTATCCGCGTTCCCTATTCTACTTACGGAAAAAACAGAACTGCCGCTGTGTTCGTTCCGTAAGTAGAATAGGGAAGGCGCAGGACATACAGCGTAAGCTTTTTGAAGAATACAGAAGTGCGGTTTTGGGCGGAAGCACGTGCAAGCCGATCATTTGTTTATATAAAGCATATACATTTACATTTTTTTCGAAAATGACAAATTATTTCGCTAGATAAGACCCTTATTCCTCGTCTGGTATCGTTTAAAGCCCTTTGAAGCTGCACTAAAACTGTAATTTTGACCTTCAA
The DNA here is from genome assembly GCA_003731715.1 of Anabarilius grahami. Taxonomy (NCBI): domain Eukaryota; kingdom Metazoa; phylum Chordata; class Actinopteri; order Cypriniformes; family Xenocyprididae; genus Anabarilius; species Anabarilius grahami. Next base: position 596,414 of record RJVU01078462.1, read on the forward strand.
CCGTTTGGAAGCCATTGAAGTCCACTATAAGGAAAATAATCCTGGAATGTTTTCATCAAAAACCTAAATTTCTGTTTAACTGAAGAAAGAAAGACATGAACATCTTGGATGACATGGGGGTGAGTAAATTATCAGGAATTTTTTTTTGAAAGTGAACAAATCTTTTAAGTCACTAGGTAGTGTCATGTCAGTCACAGGACTAAGTGCTGGTTCACAAACAGAAGGCCTGTCTGAATCATGAGAGAAAGACTGGGATGAACTCTCAGTGGACAAAACAGTCGACATCTCTACATTTGAGGTGGAAAAATCTGGTATGTCAGGCTGACTAGTCATTGTTGCCTGATCCACTCCATAATCGTCCTCATTAGACTCCGCACAGATCAGTGGCTGATCGGTTTCACTGGGAGTTGACCCTTCATCAATGCCAGGAATTGGTAAGAAGTTCACTTCAAGCAGCAGATTCCTATGCACAACTTTTGTGCGGCCTGTTGCATCCTTTATCTTATAAACATGGATGTCTGGATTCACATCAACAACAGTGAACACCCCGTTCTCCCATTTATCGGCCAACTTCCTTTTTCCTCGTTTTGACTTATTTGCGACCAATACTCGATCTCCCACTGACAAGTGAGTGCCTTTAACATGCTTGTTATACTGTTGAGCTTGATGTTGTTGCTTGATAGATAAATGCTTCTGAGCAATCTGCATAGTATTTTTCAAGCAAGACAGCAAAGACTTGGCATAAGTGTCATAATCAGCAACATCAGGATTATTGATTACCTGATTAAACATGATGTCAACTGGATGTCTGGGTATGCGGCCAAACATAAGAAAGAAGGGTGCATAACCTGTGGTTTCGTGAAGCACACCAACAGTACATGTTTTGGATGTCTCCCTTATCTGATCCATATATTTCGAGTCTTGGAGTTTCTACTAACGAGCTGATGAGTTGAATCAGGTGTGTTTGATTAGGAAGAGTTGGAAAATGCGTAGTGTTGGTGTGCCTCCAGGAACAGGGTTGGGAAACACTGTTGTAGGCAAATGTGAGGGTTTGGATTTGCTGTGGCCATTGGTGTTTTGCTTTTAAGGGGAGTGATCAAAGCATGCCCCCCAAGGTTCTATTAAAACGCTCTGTGCCGCCATTGCCCATCGGATGGTAGGCTGTTGTGTGAGATTTTGCCACACCTGCTAAATGAAGAAGCTCCGCTATCAGACTACTCTCGAAGCTGGTGCCCTGGTCGGAGTGTATTCTTTCGGGGAACCCGTAGATACAAAACACATTGTCCCAAAGCTTTCTTGCAGCTTGCTTCACTGTTTGGTTGGTGCAAGGGAATGCATGAGCGAGTTTAGTAAAATGGTCGGTAACTACGAGGACATCCACTGCATGTTGCTTACTATCATCTGTCGACCAGAAATCTATGCACACCAACTCCATTGGGGCTGAGCTTTTAAAGGTGCCCTAAAACACTATTTCACAAGATGTAATATAAGTCTCTTGTGTCCCCAGAATATGTCTGTGAAGTTTAAGCTCAAAATANTCCTTGACCAAAACCCAAATGTGAGACATTCAAACTGACCAATCAGAAGATTAAAACTTCCCCCACTGTACTAAAGGTGTGACCATTTGTAGACACCCGATGTACACACATCTTGGCCTACAGGGCTTGATCACTATCAACACCTTTGTGTCTTCCAAATGGCCCTTGTAGCAAGAGAGAGGGGGTTGAAACAGTAAAGCAAATGTCTTTGTTCATTTTAAAATATCTTTAGATATTTTCAATTCTTACAATGTTGCTTACTACCTTCTGTCGACCAGAAATCTATGCACACCAACTCCATTGGGGCTGAGCTTTTAAAGGTGCCCTAAAACACTATTTCACAAGATGTAATATAAGTCTCTGGTGCCCCCAGAATATGTCTGTGAAGTTTAAGCTCAAAATACCCCATAGATTTTTTATTATTCCATGTTTTAACTGCCTATTTTGGGGTGGGATTAAAAACCTTTAAATGCTCGTGCTCCCCGCCCTCAAGCTCGCGACTGCATTAAAGGTGCCCTAGAATTAAATATTGAATTTACCTTGGCATAGTTGAATAATAAGAGTTCAGTACATGGAAAAGACATACACTGAGTTTCAAACTCCATTGTTTCCTCCTTCTTATATAAAAAGAAATAAAAGACCTCCGAAGAACAGGCGAATCTCAACATAACACCGACTGTTACGTAACAGTCGGAGTGTACGCCCCCAATATTTGCATATGCCAGCCCATGCTCCCAACATTACAAAAGGCATTAGACAAGGGCAGCCAGTAACATCTGGATCTGTGCACAAATGAATCATCAGACTGGGTAAGCAAGCAATAACAACAGCGAAAAATGGCAGATGGAGCAATAATAACTGACATGATCCATGATATCATGATATTTTTAGTGATATTTGTAAATTGTCTTTCTAAATGTTGCTAATGTACTGTTAAATGTGTTTAAAGTTACCATCGTTTCTTACTGTATTCATGGAGACGAGCCGTCACTATTTTCATTTTTAAACACTTGCAGTCTGTATAATTCATAAACACAACTTCATTCTTTATAAATCTCTCCAACAGTGTAGCATTAGCCCGTTAGCCACAGGGCATAGCCTCAAACTCATTCAGAAATAAATGTAAACGTCCAAATAAATACTCTACTCACATGATCCGAAGCATGCATGCAGCATGCATGACGAACATCTTGTAAAGATCCATTTTGAGGGTTATATTAGCTGTGTAAACTGTGTTTATGCGGTTTAAGGCAAGCGCGAGCTCCGTGGGCAGAGAGCACGAGAATTTAAAGGGGCCACAACCTATATATCGGAGCATAGTTAATAATGCCCCAAAATAGGCAGTTAAAAAAATTAATAAAAAAAAATTGATGGGGTATTTTGAGCTGAAACTTCACAGACACATTCAGGGGACACCTTAGACTTATATTACATATTTTAAAAATAAGTTCTAGGGCACCTTTAAACATTGCATAAACAATACTGAAGTTCACAATATAACTTTCAAAATGGATCTTTACAAACCGTTCGTGATGCAGCATATCAGATCACGTAAGTATGGCATATTGTGGATGTTTACATTTGATTCTGAATGAGTTTGATAATGCTGCGTGGCTAAAGCTACACTGTTGGAGAGATTCATAAAGAATTCAGATGCGTTTATGAATTATACAGACTACAAGCGTTTTCGGGTTAAAAATGAAAATAACGACATGGCTCTGGTCACCGTGAATTAGGGCTTGCATAGACTAGTCGAGTAGTTGAGAGATCGACTACTTCAACCACTAGTCGGCGCTGTCAGAAACAATCGACTACTTGAGCGTGCATTAACCATAAATGAATTAAAAAAGAGAGAGATACATCACAATACTGTAAATCTTTCCGTTTTAAACCAAGAAGGGGAGCCAATGGATATCACACAAGAAGCAACGTGCAAACTTTGCGCAAAGTTATGCCGGTGAAAGCTTAACCTCGGTCAGTAGGCTATTCAAAGTGAAAGTAAAAAGTGACGAAGCTGTCTGACGCTGCATTAATGGACCATATTCTCTCAGAGACGAATTTCAACATAATATGCTGATAACGGTATATAACTGTCTTAATTTATTCCATTATTTTTCTTGTGGCCCGTATATAGTGAAACAAATGAGAATGATAGTATTTTGTGTTAGGTTGTATTTTTTAAGTCGGTGCTTGAAGTAGCTCTTAATTTTCATTGATAACTGCAGTCAGTGTTAGGAAATATTATAGACTATTAATCATTTTAATTATAGGCCTATAATTCATTGCATAATAGACCTAAAAAATGTTTAAAACATTTTCAAAGATGAGCTAATAGTCTAATCTTTTATTATCCTCACAGCACGTCAGTTATGTGGTGATGCGCTATGAAATTATTGCGGGGCAAATTTATTAATATTAATTTAATAATAAAAGTAGCCTAATCTAATAGTAATAATAATAGACTAGAAGAATGTAACAGGCCTACATTAATTGGAAATGCCAAATCCTCTTAATATTGCCAATATTTGATGCTTTTGACAATATCTCTGGCTATCGTCGATACATGATCATCGTCTGTTGACGCAACCTGGGTTATCGCAGGTTTATTTGGCTTTAGTCTGTTACATGAAAATTAAAATATGTAATGTCATAATTATATTGTTTTGAGAGTTTACTTATTATTGCTGCATTAGGCTATGAATTAATAAACATTTATTGATAAGAACTATTTCATGTCTTTACATTTACAGTAGCATGAACCACGAGTAGTCGAGTAACTCGAGTATTGTTTTGATAAGAAATCGACTAGCAGAAATCAGTAGTCGTGCAACCCCTACCATGAATACAGTAAGAAACTATAGTAACTTTAACCACATTTAACAGTACATTAGCAACATGCTAACAAAACATTTAGAAAGACAATTTACAAATATCACTAAATATATCATGATATCATGTATCATGAACAGTTATTCTCGATCCATCTGCCATCTTCGCTATTGTCTTTGCTTATTTGCTTCACAATACCTGCAGAACTTCTGATAATTCAGCTGTGCAGCTCCAGACGTTAATACTGCCTTGCCTTGAACATGGGCTGGTGTATGCAAAAGTTGGGGGTGTACATATTAATGATCCCGACTGTTGCGTCATAGTCGGTGTTATGTTGAGATTGGCCTGTTTTTCCGTGGTGTTTTTCACGCACAAGATTGTCTTTCTCTTCTCAATGGACGTCTCTTTCTGGTCAGAAATGACAACACTTTGGAGATTGTTGGATCTTCCTGTTGGTTCTGCTTAAGCTCCTGGGCAGAAAACACTGGTAAAGTTTCCTGGCAACTTGAAATCTTCTGAACATGATGGACTAAATGAAGGGCTCTGGACTCTGCTCCATCTGTCCAACTGCAGTGAGACTGACAAAGAGCTCTGATTTCATCCATGTTGTAGTCAGCTCTATGTGAAAGACTCCTCATGGGCCAATTGGGTTCAACTTGGCTTCGCATACCCTGTTGGCCTCCTGAATTAAAGAGCAATACAGCTCATTCAATAGTCTCTGCCTAATTGGTTTAACAAAGGGGTCACGGCTCAAAGCGTCTGCTACCACATTGGATTTTCCGGGCAAGTGTTTCAAGTTGAATGTGCATGACGCAAGTTTTGAAACCCATCTCAACTCATATGCATCCAGTTTTGGCTTAGTTAAGAGGTAAGTAAGAGGGTTGTTATCAGTCCAGATGGTGAATTTGTGGCCTTTTAGCCAATGGCTGAACTTCTAACATACACTCCATTTTAGAGCCATAAATATTTGCGCTGTGATGCACTGAGGGTCTTGCTTGCAAAAGCAATTGGTCTGGCTCGAAGTTCACCTTTGGGTACTTGCGATAATACAGCTCTTAGGCCGTCCAACGAGGCATCGACAGAAAGAATGAAGGGCTCATTGAAATCGGGATGAGCAAGCATGACACTCTCCAACAAGGCAGCCTTGAGTTGGTTAAAAGCAACCTGACAATCTGCTGTCCAATCAGACGGGGTAAGTTTACGGTAAGTGCCTTGGGGCTTCCTATCCTTGGACAACTTCCCTTTTCTTTTCTGCCCTCACTTTCTGATGGAGCAAAGACAAGGAAATCGTCAAGGTAACACAAAAGCTTTGAAAAATTCAAGTCTACGAAGATTCCAAGCATCATGCTCATGAAGAAAGCTGGGCTATTACAAAGTCCTTGCGGCATACAGTTATATTCATGGAGGCCTAGCGGTGTGGTGAAAGCCGTATATTTATTGTCTTCCTCATTCATTGGGATGTTATAAAACCCTGACGTGAGGTCCATTGTGCTAAAGAAGCAATTTCCTCCAAGCGCGGCAAGGCAATCGGCCTAGTGAGGCAGAGGATGCGCATCTTTTACGGTTCTGGCATTTAGCCACCTGAAATCAGTGCAAATACACAACCCAACATCTTTCTTCCACACCATCACTAATGGTGATGCGTACTCACTTGAAGACTTCCTGATGATACCTCTTTCTTCCATGTCATTGAGAACTTGTCTTAACTTCTCATAGTGGGCAGGTGGCACTCGCCTATAAGGCAAATGAAAGGGCCAATCATCAGTCAACCGTATACGGTGTGCGTATCCTTTGGTTTCACCACAGTCCAATGGGTGTTTAGAGAAGATGTCTTGATAGTCAGCTAATAACTCTGTTAGCTTAGACTTGCAATCATCACTAATCGGACTCCAGTCAATGTTAATATCACCAAGGCCCAGTTCCAACAGACTTTTGTCAATCTGATTAACAGGACAGAAATTACAGGAGACATCCGACTTGTTTTCCACTGGAGTAATATGTAGGCACTGGAAAATCTCAAAATCCTCAGATGCAATGCACAGAAATACGTCAGCCAGCTTGCAGTTCCTTTTCAAAGTGACTATTTTATTTGTTGGATTTACAACTGTCATAGGCACCCACCTGTGGTGTAACAAGGCGACCAACCAGAATATCGTGAGGCAAAGCTTTGGAATTGGTTGACTCAACGATCACTGTGCTGCTGGGTGACATGGGAACATTAGGTGGCAGACGGCCCCAGACCAAATGTTCATGCTCTGGCAAAAGCACTACAGCTTGAGTGGGTTTGACTGTGCCTATTTTATCAGGGACGGTTTCCCCTTTCCAACGTTCAACACCCGTAAACATTGACAAGAACTGTTGAATATCTCCGTTTAGCTGATTGTTAGGTCTAATAGCAACGTCCCAATAATCACTGCTGCTCTTCAGCTCATGAATCAAGTGTTTGATGATATTAGAGCCCAATATAAGATCATCACGTTGACCAGGCACGACCAAACAGGGAACAACACACTGGATGCCAAAGAATTGGATCTCTAAATCGTAGAAACCCTCAGGCTGCGTATGTTGACTGCCACAGCCAACCAAGACAATGTTTTCTTCATAATGTTTCTTCACAGGCAAGACACCAGCTGAACTTATTTTCTCTTCTGCATTTTTGCTGATTGTACACGCCATAGAACCTGAATCAAGCATGCCACTGAGCTGAACATGGTTGTTGACGTGAATAAGATTATAGAAAAGGCTGCTGAAAGTTTCAACTTTTTGACTGGACTGAACAGTTATCCTGGTTCCCTTATGGGCATTATTACAGCAAGATTGTATTTTTCATGAAGGGAATTAGCATCCATACCCACATCACCCCTTCTCGTCTAGTTTAACTGGTGAGGTGTTCTGCTAGAATCACTGTTCAAATGATGTTGCTGATGATCGACTCGCTGAGGGCAGTCCTTTTTCCAATGGCCAGGAGTCAAGCACTTCAGACATCTGTTGTCTTGTCTGCAATGAGACACAGTTGAATGACCCAAGGATCAACAAACTCTGCATGGTTTGCGGTAAGACTGAAATGCAGTAGCTTGATGATGAGGGCTAGCTTGGAATTGGGTCTGCTGAGTGACAAGACGATTTAGTAGACTCACTAGGCTTTTCATGCAGTCATCATGCAGATGTCAAAAATCAATTCTGGATTTCTGCTGTGGTCAACAGATGTGTAATTACGCAGTTTAATTCTCACTACATCACCTGCTTTCCCCATAAACCGATCCATGATTTCTTGTGACTGCTCATGAACTGGAATAGCACGTTTTCTCAGATATAAAGACATGAGATTTTCCCACTCTTGTACAGTCAGTCTGTCCGAGCCATCACCCCTAAATACTGGTGGTTCTTTTACATCTGACTGCATCACTAGTTTGACGTTAGACAGCGTCATTTCAGTTGGCTGTTCAGGATTGCTGCCATGTGCACTTCTATCAGATCGTAGCAGAGCAGTTATGGACTGGCCCAATTTTTCAGCTATTTCATTAATGAGTGAACCCAAATCTGGGTTTTGGTTAACTGGATTTGCCATGGCACGATCTACATATATTATGGAGGTCAGAATGGGTGTATCAAACTGTGTGTGAACAAAATGGACGCCAAATTTCTTTGACTGGTCTCTGGCTGGCTCTTTATTTTCTGGACAGATGAAAGAACTGGACAAACAAAGAATTAATATTAGAAAGCATGTATTGCATAGCTTCTCAAAAACTTCATCATCTGTTAGGAAATAACAGCACATAAGCAACGCGAGCACACAAACAATATAAACTTCGACAAAAACGGCACATCGGTGTAATCCCACATTGTAAATCAAGTTAAAATACTCAAAAGAACAGTTTTTGACATGAACATCAACTAATATGTTGAAATTGTATTACCTTTGGCTCCGTGAGCCACCAGACAATCTAATTTCAGTGTAGCTTAGCATTAACTGAGCCATAGGAGAGGGAGAGAACGCACCCAAAGTTAAGCGTTTCTTAAAGGGGCAGTACACTTCATTACAAATCGTATATAAAACTCCAAAAATATACATACCAGCATAATTAAATCAAAAGACAATACAATGAAATCAAACAATATATTCAAAATAAGACAATCAGAGTTTTTAATAAGAAAGAAAAGATTTTGAGTGAAAATAATAATGTTGATTTTACACTCGTTACATTGACAAGCACTATCAAAAACTATAAAAAAGAGAAAAGCTTTATTGATAATGAATACTGAAATCAGAAATTAGTTAATGTAGACCCATCTACTGTACATGCTTTTATTAAATCTGTGTAGAAAGCTGTTTCTTCAACCATGGGCATTTCCTTGGTATTGTTAGGGTTATGTCTAGTTTTACTGTGTTTCTGTTTATGTGTTTTGGGGCCTATACCATGAAGCCGGTTTAGGTGGCTAGCCAGGTATGTTTCAGTTTAGATTGTGCCAACCCTGCGATTTTGGCACTGTGAAAGTGGCTCGGCTTTTAGCTCGTCGCCTTAGTAACTTACACTCCATAGCTAACCTGCACTGGGGCAGGTTATGTTCTAAGTAACAGATCTCAAACCAAAATTGGATCAGCTGTGAGCAAAGTGAAACACTTTTAGCAATGATTATTTATTGGTTTTGTGTTTCTTGTTTTTTTGTTATAAACAGGTGCTGGTCATATAATTAGAATATCATCAAAAAGTTGATTTATTTCACTAATTCCATTCAAAAAGTGAAACTTGTATATTATATTAATTCATTACACACAGACTGATATATTTCAAATGTTTATTTCTTTTAATTTTGATGATTATAACTGACAACTAAGGAAAATCCCAAATTCAGTATCTCAGAAAATTAGAATATTACTTAAGACCAATACAAAGAAAGGATTTTTAGAAATCTTGGCCAACGGAAAAGTATGAGCATGTACAGCACTCAATACTTAGTTGGGGCTCCTTTTGCCTGAATTACTGCAGCAATGCGGCGTGGCATGGAGTCGATCAGTCTGTGGCACTGCTCAGGTGTTATGAGAGCCCAGGTTGCTCTGATAGTGGCCTTCAGCTCTTCTGCATTGTTGGGTCTGGCATATCGCATCTTCCTCTTCACAATACCCCATAGATTTTCTATGGGGTTAAGGTCAGGCGAGTTTGCTGGCCAATTAAGAACAGGGATACCATGGTCCTTAAACCAGGTACTGGTAGCTTTGGCACTGTGTGCAGGTGCCAAGTCCTGTTGGAAAATGAAATCTGCATCTCCATAAAGTTGGTCAGCAGCAGGAAGCATGAAGTGCTCTAAAACTTCCTGGTATACGGCTGCGTTGACCTTGGACCTCAGAAAACACAGTGGACCAACACCAGCAGATGACATGGCACCCCAAACCATCACTGACTGTGGAAACTTTACACTGGACCTCAAGCAACGTGGATTGTGTGCCTCTCCTCTCTTCCTCCAGACTCTGGGACCCTGATTTCCAAAGGAAATGCAAAATTTACTTTCATCAGAGAACATAACTTTGGACCACTCAGCAGCAGTCCAGTCCTTTTTGTCTTTAGCCCAGGCGAGACGCTTCTGACGCTGTCTGTTGTTCAAGAGTGGCTTGACACAAGGAATGCGACAGCTGAAACCCATGTCTTGCATACGTCTGTGCGTACTGGTTCTTGAAGCACTGACACCAGCTGCAGTCCACTCTTTGTGAATCTCCCCCACATTTTTGAATGGGTTTTGTTTCACAATCCTCTCCAGGGTGCAGTTATCCCTATTGCTAGTACACTTTTTTCTACCACATCTTTTCCTTCCCTTCGCCTCTCTATTAATGTGCTTGGACACAGAGCTCTGTGAATAGCCAGCCTCTTTTGCAATGACCTTTTGTG
>RJVU01078462.1:614880-644961 GCA_003731715.1 Anabarilius grahami
CAACTTTTATGAAATGAGACCAAACATTTTGACCTCTATAGGGCGAAGCCTTCATGTTAGCACTTTTTTCCATCTCAAAACTCACAAGCAAGTGTTTGATTTCTCTGATTCTGATTGTGATCCAATGGTCAACGTATGTTATTTTTAATGTATATTATTTATAGATTTATATGCAACGCTAAAGGTCACAAATGCTAACCATTGCCAAAATAAATACATATTGTTTAAAAAAAATACTAGAGACTGCTTGAAGAATTTACACAAATTATATATATTCATAATCGTGTGTTTATATGGTTTCATATTTCAACTGTCCATACGTGTCTTTTCCCTGTGCCTCTTTTGATGAGATGGCAGGCAACGAGATGGATGTAAGTGCAAAGGGTTACATATTAAACATAAAGACAAAACAAGAACCGGGAAACAGGAACACAAACCATCTACATTCAAAAACTGACAAAGCAACAAGGGAAACACAGGACCAAGGTGACCGGTTCATGTGGAGAGAACATCTAGGTTACGTATGTAACCCTCATTCCCTGAAGGAGGGAATGGAGACATTACGTCAGAACATACTGACGAATGGGGTCTCGCCCGAGAGCCCAATCACCTTTGAGTGATAACAAAACAAGCCAATGGTACGCTGAGTACCTTGGTCTGCGGAATTTGCATCGCACTCTCCGCCCCGCTCTGTGGGTATTTAAGGAGCAGTGCGAGCATACTCGCATTCAACAGGGACTGACCGACAGGGCATGCACACAAGTATTAGACATCAACAGTGCTGGAGGAACCCAGGGTTCTGAACTGTGGAACTCACCTGAGGAGAGTAGCACACGCATCCAGCTCGTGGAGTGGAATGGCACAGCAAGCGAATTGACACAGAGCAGGTCCTACTTATTGGCCTGAAGGGGTGAGTATATGGGAGGACACAGGCTCTACACAGAGATTATAGAATCGCCCAGCCCGCAGCTCTACAAATCTCTGCCTCCTCCAAGAGCAGCGCTTGCAAGTGGCTCTCTAAAGAAGAGGTGGGAACTTTGGGCTCATATCCAGGCCGGGGTCTCAAGATCACGTGAGACTGGTCGGCCTGAATTCCAGGCACACTTCGTCAACTGAAAATGCTGAGGGCGAGGCGGATTAAGCCTCTGAGGAACCGGATGATCAGGTTGTGCTTCCCAACAGGTTTACCGTCAATGAGATCATGGTGTGCCGCAATTCTCGTTTGGCTCTCAACGAAGGCGGTTGCATTTTTCATCCCTCTCCTCCCACTTGCCTTCCCTGCTTTGCTCTTGTCTCGTCTATTGTCTTAGTCTGAGAGACTCTCTCTGCACTGCTCTCCAAACATCTAAAAATCATGGATTTGATCAACTGGTCTCTCAACGCAATTGACACCATCTTCTCGACGAGAAGCTTGGGTTCGGGGGAACCTGACTGCCCTGCCGGAACGTTCGCAGCTGGCTACACGATGGACGCGTGGGAGAGGTGGCGGGTCGTGTGTCTGGCGGCCCTTTCCATGGAGGACATTGAAGATATCTACCTATTCGGAACCATGATAACAGGTCTTCTGCTGATTGGATTAGGCTTTGCCCTGGTTTATCGAGAAATTCGGAAAACGGTAACAGCTGTCCAAAACCCCACAAGGCTGCCCGTCATGATTGAAGCTGTGGGCAGAGCGGTCAGCATTGAGACTGGGACTATTAACCGCAAAATGGATAACATCATGGAGAAACTCACGGCTTTGCAAAGGTCGGAGACCAGTATGGACTAAGAGAGTAGCTGTGTAAATTGGAATGCGGCTATTCGCCCCAAGACCAAACAATCCCAATCTTATCTGCTTTCGGCTCCCATCAACCAGCACTGGCCTGCCAAGGCCGCTGTTGGAACAACAACTCCCCCGGATGAGCACTGAAGTGAGACGCTCTTGTGTTCCTCCCCCCAATCCCACAGACAACCTGCTGATTGTTGACTATGTCTGGGACCTGATCAAGGTTGTCTCCATGGCAACTTGCTGTGTATCGCTTTAACAATCCTGCGGACTGAGGCACCTAGATTTGATGCCAGGAGTAGCGACTCTACAGGCCTACACATACAAGAACTTACATACATGCACACATACAGACATATATATTGATATGCATTCACCACCCCAACCCGTAATCCCTCGCCTTCGCCGCTTTGTACCGCCAGTCTGACAAGCGGGTCTGTGACCGGCGCTTCTAGCTGCAGGACCGGATGGCTGTTTGCCTGTGCTGGATTATCCCCATCCCCCCACCCCTACCCTGTTGCAAGTCGTGTGTTATGTTGTATTGATTATGTGCTTATGTTGCTGAGGTGTTTTTTTCCTGTTCTCACACTGTACTCCCCATAGGAGCATAGTCTGGGGTTGGTATTTTTTTCTCCACCCTTCCTCATGTTATGCTGTATTTCTCCCAAATTTTCATTTCATTAGCTCTGTACCTGTACTCTGCATAATGACAATAAAGTTGAATCTGAATCTTAATCTGAATCTGAATGGCAGCCACATAGACCTTCAGGGTGGAAGAAGACAGCCTTCGTTCCAACCCTTCTTGAAGGAAGGAGAGCACCGACCTGACCTGGCATTTCCAGGGATCTTCTTGATGAGAAGAACACCAAGAGATGAAGAGGTTCCACTTCAGAGCCTAGGCCTGGGCCTTGAGCAGGGCCTTGAAGCGGTGCAGAGCAAGCCGTATAGCTAGCAACTCAAGGCAATTGACATCCCACTGGAGTCGGGGTCCTTTCCAGAACTGAGCGTGTTCGCTCTTAAGCTGCACAAACATGGTGACCGAGTCTATTTCCATACCAAGAAAAGAGATCCTCTACATGGGGGAAAGTTTGCTCTTTTCCCAGTTGACCCGAAGGCCCAAACGGGCGAGGTGACTGAGCACCAAGTCCTTGTGCTCCCACAAATGTTCTCGAGAGTGAGCTACAATCAGCCAGCTGTCAAGATAGATAGCATGGTGTTCACATCCTCAACTGAGTGGAGCCAGGGCTCCCTCCGTGACCTTTGTGAAGACACGGGGAGATAGGGACAACCTGAATGGGAGAACCTTGTACTGATTTGCCTGCCCCTCGAAAGCAAACTGAAGGAATGGTCTGTGTCAAGAAGGATGGAGACATGAAAGTACGCTTCAGGTCGATCGCTGCAAACCAATCCATAGGACGAATGCATTCGAAAATGCATTTGGGTGTTAACATCTTGAATGGGAGCCTTTAAAGGGCCCGGTTCAAGGCACAGCAGTCCAGAACTGGTTGTAACCCAACTGTTTTCTTGGGTACGATGAAGGGCTATAGAAGCCGGACTTCACGTCAGCTGGATGGACAGGCTCGATTGCATAATAATTAATTTGAGTGTATTTGGGTTTATAACAGAAAAATATATATTATAACTGAGGAGAAAAATTTTAGCACAATGTGCAATGTTATTGAAATCTCTTCTAGATCTCTTCTAGATCTCTTTAAGGGGATAAATGTGAGAGATCCAGAGTCTGAGCACAGTGTGTGATGTTGTTGAGATCTCTTCTGAATCTTTAGAGGAGACAAATGTGAGACAACCAGAGTCTCCAAGTAAGGAGAAAAATATGAGCACAGTGTGTGTTGTTATGATCTCTTCTGAAACTTTAGAGGAGACAAATGTGAGTGATTCAGAGTCTAATGGTAATGAGAAAAAAATTTGCACAGTGTGTGATGTTGTTGAGATCTCTTCTAAAACTTTAAAGGAGACCATTGTGAGAGTGTTAGAGTTTTGTCTCAGGAGACAAGTGTGAGAAGGAGGAGACTCAAGCAAAAGTCTCAATTTGATGTTAAAGTAACCTTATTTTTGCCTAGGAGAAACATTTGAGATGTTAAAGAGATCTCATTTTTGATTTTTCTTTCCTATGGGTTTGTACATTCTGCTCACACCCCACTGAGGATTAGTTTTAGGGGTGGAGACACATGATTTGAGGTATCATTTGTCATTTGTCTGTACTGCAAACAGTGCAGGATTAGTTACATGCTCAGGATTAGAGGTTTGTTCAGATGCAGAGTCCTTAATATGAACAATAGTAATAGTAATGCTTGTCTTGAGAGTGTGTGACTGATATAGAGTGAGAGAAATCGGGAGGAAAAAGGAGAGAAGACGAAAGGATACGCAAACCAGTGCTGAAAGATTTTAAAGTGATCCTGTCTATAGTTGGATGATTTATGCAGTGAAAGAGACGGAGTGAGAAAGAGGAGAATTAAGAGATTAAAGGATTGGATTAGTTCTTGGTTTTAATGATGCAAATGGAATGTTAATGCTGTGGAAAGAGAGTAGAGCATCTCTCCACTCACTGACACACTTTCATGCATGGTTTATTCTCCTGTCTGAGGTCTTGGCTCTGCGAAACATTGATTTTTAGCATGCATGTTCACTTAGTGTGCGTACGTGTACTTAGTGCGTTAAAGAAGTAAAAAGGCACAATTTCTGTTTATGCTATTGCAGTGTTTCTAACTGGTAATGTGTATTCTCCCTTTTCTCTTTCTTGTCCAAATGTTGTCCTCTCTTTTTCCAGCTGATGGAATTTATAATCCTGGTGTTAATGTAATCCAAGAATTAATGTAATTATTACTTAAAGAATATATAATTAGAGCAATCCTGATTTACATTTTGCAGTGGAGAGGGAGAGAATCTTATGTGTCCACTGGCTTTAAGTGAGTGCAGATGAGTGGCATTTTCAGTTCAATCTGTATGGGAACAAAGGTACTCTATATTGCCAAAAGTATTGGGACACCCCCCCAAATCATTGAATTCAGGTGTTCCAATCACTTCCATGGCCACAGGTGTATAAAATCAAGCACCCAGGAATACAGACTGCTTCTACAAACATTTGTGAAAGAATGGGTCACTCTCAGGAGCTCAGTGAATTCAAGCGTGGTACCGTAATAGGTTGCCACCTGTGCAATAAGTCAGTTTGTGAAATGTCCTCACTACTAAATATTCCACGGTCAACTGTTAGTGGTATCATAATAAAAGGGAAGCAATTGGGAACAACAGCAATGCAAAGCGCCGGATGCAGTGGTGTAAAGAACGCCGCCACTGGACTCTAGAGCAGTGGAGACATGTTCTTTGGAGTGACGAATCACGCTTCTCTGTCTGGCAATTCGATGGACGAGTCTGGGTTTGGCGGTTGCCAGGAGAACGGTACTTGCCTGACTGCATTGTACCAAGTGTAAAGTTTGGTGGAGGGGGGATTATGGTGTGGGGTTGTTTTTTCAGGGGTTGGGCTTGGTCCCTTAGTTCCAGTGAAAGGAATTCTTAATGCTTCAGCATACCAAGACATTTTGGACAATTTCATGCTTCCAACTTTGTGGGAACAGTTTGGGGATGGCCCCTTCCTGTTCCAACATGACAAAGCAAGGTCCATAAAGACATGGATGAGCGAGTTTGGTGTGGTGGAACTTGATTGGCCTGCACAGAGTCTTGACCTCAAGAACACCTTTGGGATGAATTAGAGCGGAGACTGTGAGCCAAGCCTTCTCGCTAACATCACTGCCTGACCTCACAAATGCGCTTCTAGAAGAATGGTCAAAAATTCCCATAAACACACTCCTAAACCTTGTGGAAAGCCTTCCCAGAAGAGTTGAGGCTGTTATAGCTGCAAAGGGTGGGCCAACTCCATATTAAACCCTATGGATTAAGAATGGGATGTCATTAAAGTTCATGTGCACGTAAAGGCAGGCGTCCCAAAACTTTTGGCAATATAGTGTATGTAGAAGCAGGGGACTGAGGAACAGAGGAGTGGAGAAAGCTGTGAGACAAAAACTGAGATGCAAATGAGATATGATAAAAACACACCAAGGTGAGTTAGTTAATTCAGCAGGTAAAAAGTGACAAAATCGGAGGTGTGATAATTTCTAACAAATATGCACACTGAAAATACTTAAAGGGGTACTTTGCTGGCAAAATGGCTTTCAATAAATCTTGGCTGCCTATACAGTAGAAAGATGAAAAAAATGACATCGGTGCTACCTGACTAGAGAAAACAGAAAAAAAGGCTGTTTGGCCTTTTTGCCAAATAGGCAAGAAAGCTTCAATACCCATAATGCACTTAGTCTGCTAGGCCAGGCTTTGTGGAGGAAGCAGACAAAGGTGAGTGAACGGTTTTAGGAGTGACACACAAAATATTGGGTGAATTCTGTAGTAGGAGGGTTATTGTAGATCACAGGGTTGATCTGTTCCAAGATGGTGAAGGCACCAATGTATCTGGGACTTTTCTTACAGGGCAGGTGCATCCTGATGTCCTTATTGGAAAGCCGCACCTTCTGTCTTGGTTGGAATATGGGAGTCGAGGATCTTTGGACATCTGTTTGGCTTTTTATAAACGTGACAGCCCTGCTTCCCTGAGTATGCCCTGATCTGGGCATACTCAGCCCATGCCAGAAACCAATACCAGGAATCCCAGTGGCTGTGGCAGAAGGTTTGAAGGAAACCTCCTACTTCCTGGATTTTCCTCTCCGTTTGCTCTGCCAGGTTGAGTTTCTTGGAGAAGTATGCACATGGATGGCGACGGGCTGGATTCCCCTGCTGCTATGTAGCGATGCAGTGATTAACCGATTTCATGATTAACTGCGATTTAAAACATCACGGTTAATTAATCGTAAAGGCTCTGCTACACCGATGCTGCATTCCAATTCACCTACTTATACTACGGCCTAAAAGTAAGTACTGTTTTTGTGAAGAAAAAGAGTGTATAGCAGAAGAGTATGCAACCTTTGGGACATACTACTTCGTCATAATAGCATCTTCAACGGACGCTCTGTCCCTTAGTTACGTGCATCCTGTCACCGTTTAAACTGCCCTGTCAGTCATCTTGTCACAGTTAAAATCCTCCACATTCAATTACATTTAATTTCCTACCATTTCAGAGAGAAATGTATCACGTTGATCTGCCAGTCATGGGTCTTATATACGGAGAACTCTCCTAGCTCATGTTTGCATATTGATGCATTTAAAAGTTAATGACCAAACATGTCGGTATACAAGTTCACAATCCTGTTGTAGATGAAATAAAATGTGGATAACATTTAATAAATATTTTTCATCAGGTTAGATAAATAAAGGGCTTCATTCATTCATTCATTCAATACTGATTATTAATCACTCAAACCCCTTTATCTTAACCGTTCTGCTTAATCGTTGATCTCGCACATCTGTCATGTTTGTAGTTTTTTTATTCGTGTTTGTAGTTCTAATCGAATCCTCATCCACAGCACAATGGGTTGTGGGCAATATTAGCTGTTAAGAGTGGTCACGGATCTGCACTTCGGATTCTAACCGGAAAAAGTAGACCATTCGGGTATGTTTGGAATACTCATGTCAACATACTACAATTTGGGAGATACTAATTCTATTTTCGAATACTATTTAGGACAGATAGTATGCGAATTGGGATGCAGCATGAGTGATTCTGTTGCATGGAACTGTTGCAACTGCACAAAATGAAAACAAAGTTACACTAGCGGTGCACCAGCTTAAAGTGCCATGCTTATCAGAGACACTGAGGTTACTACTCTACACACTAGATAAACTATGGCAGAAGGAACCAAACAGTGAAGCTTTATTTCCATCAAAGAACCACACCACTTTTTTTTTTTTTTTTTTTAAGAAATAAAGAAAGAAAGAATGAAAAAAAGGTGCCAGCCACCGCTTCTGGTCATTTAAAAAAAAAATTCATGTCCCCAGTGAGAGGATGATACCCATGCCCGAGGAGGAGGCATCAACCTCAACAATGAAGGGTCTTTCTGAATCAGAATGGCAGAGCAATGGAGCAGATGTGAAGGCTTCCTTTAACTGGTTCAAAGCATGGGAGGCCTCAGGTGGCCAATTCAAAGACTTGGGCTTGTTCTTGAGGAGGGAGGTCAGAGGTCTGTGACTTGCTGTAATTTTGTTTAAATTGTCAGTAGAAGATTGTAAATCCAAGAAAATGCTGAAGTTATTTGGTGGTGGGTTCTGGCCAGGCTTTGATGGCTTCTACCTTCCCCTCATCTATCTCACTGATGATGTAACCAAGAAACAGGGTGGAGCTCTGATTGAACACACAATTCTCAGCCTTGAGGTAGAGATGGTATTTCCCTAGCTGAACGTGGTGGCAATGTTGGGCCTCGTTACGGGAGATGTCAAGATGTCATCAGTGTAGATCAGGATGAAACGATGAAGGTACTCCCAAAACACCTTGTTTAAAAATCCCTGGAACACGCAGGAGGCATTGACCAGGCCGTGCAGCATGACTCTGTATTCATAATGGCCGGAAAGGGTCATAAAAGAAGTCTTCCATTTGTCACATTTCAGATCTGGATCAGGTTTTAGGCACTGTGTGGGTCAAGCTTGCTGAAAAGTTTTGCTCTAAGCAACTGTCCCAGTGCAGCAGGGAAAGGGAAAGAGAGTGTGATGGAATTTTTAATTAATCATAACTAACATTTCTTTTCCTTGCAGGATTAATATTTATATGCTTTTGAAACCTAAATTTCCCCAAACTTTGGGCCAAAGTCAGTGTGGGTCTGAATCATATTTGAATATAACAAAAGGGGAAATGAAACTTAGGGACAGCTAGACAACTATCTAAATATAATAGCCCCATGACATACTGAGTAACCAACAAACTAATCAACCCATGATTTGTGCAGATCTTGCTTTACCTAGTAACAGAAGGGTTTGACATGTGAAGAACCAATCATATCATAGAATGTTTTGCCATGCTCCTATCCTATATAAACTGCTGTATTCTTTTTGTCAGTGGGATTCTCTGAGATTGATATAAGGTCCTCCAGCCGTAATTAAAGCACATTCTAAGGCGTAGTCTGGAGTCTGTCTGGTTATTGCTGCGCAGCAAGTTAGGACACTTGAAATCTTATTTCCCAAGTGATAGTGTCAAAAGGGTTAAGACGGGAATATCCACAGATTTTTCATCTGGAGGACCTTCGATAGAGGTTGAGTATATTTTCAACACAGGTGGATGTAGACATTTTATCACAGGCAGGAATAGAAAGCAGTTAGTATGACAGGTGGTGCCCCACTCCAGGATGTCACCCGTACATCAAGATATTACCGGATTGTGCCGGACCAACCATGGGCACTCTAGAATCACATCAGCTGTCGAGTGCTCCATAACCAGTAGCTTGATGGTTTCAACATGTTGACTGACAACTAGAAGTTGCAAGGGTTCGACACAGTGCTTGATGATGCCTCTCCCCAGTGGTTTTCCGATATTGTTTGGATGAAGTATTCAAGCAGGGTTCCTTTTGGAGCTGGAGCTTTTGGCAGAGCACTTTTGGCAGAGAAGAAATTCCTGGCTAACCCAGAGTCGAGGAGGGCAGTGGATGATACATCAAAGGCACTAAGCATTACAGGGGTGGAAAGTGGTTTACTATTAATAGAGGGTGAAGAAAATAGAGGCAAATATGCTGGGTCAGTCAGCAAAGTCTTTCTGGTGGGGAGAGGTGAAACTCATCCACTTGCATGGGCTCTGAAACTAGTTCTGGAGGAGTTGATGGAACTGGCTGGTGGGTAGATGGGGGAGACTGTAAGGCTGGCTGGTCCTCCAGGCAACTACTCATGAGCCACTTGGATAGATAACTGGATGAAACTCTCTAGCCCTATGATGTTATTGTAGAGATTCACTGGAATGAATCAGAATTTCCAAAGGTATATCCGAGAGAGAGAACTGTTTAGGATGATCTGATGTACTGGACTTTTTCGAAAGCTACATATAAGCGAGAGTGTCATTTAGGAACAAATCTCTAGAATGAACCACTTTCGAAAGCTGAGAGAGAGAGAGAGAGAGAACTGTTCTGGATGAACTGTTTCAATAGAATTAATCAAACTTTCCAAAGCTGTTGCTAATCACCCCATTAGTACAACCCTGTCACCACTCAGGATAATCTCTATAAGCAGGGCCTAAAACTTTTTGCCACACCTGCCAATGGCCAGTGACATGAAAAAATTTACCCGCCAAAAATTGTTTTACTGGCCATGAAACTCTTTTTGCAAAAACAGGCAGTTATTACTACTACAATGACTTAACATATTTACAATGGTTTTAATTTGTCCTTGCTATACTTTCAAGAAAAAACAACAAAAGATGCACAATTAGAAGGTCAGAGAGTGTCTCTGGTTTTGGCTACCTGTCTGATTTTACCTGCTTCATAACAATTAAATGCCCTCCCACACTCAGCGGTTGATTCGGGGATAGTCAGGACTATATCCATAAGCTCGAGAATGGCAGGGCAGGTTGTTCCATGAAGTGGATTTTTGTTCACCCAAGTCAGGGTTTTCAGTTGCTGGGGCTCAAGATACAGCTTTGCTTTCAGCATGGTCCACTGGGATGAAAGGACAGGGGAAAAGTGGTCAACCAAACACTCAATTTCTGCATCTTCAAAATCTGAAATAAATAATAGGGTCATGCTTCAGAGCTATAAATATACACAGTAAATGTGTAAAGACCAATCTAGTCCTAATCATGTTCTGTGGACTGAGCCTGATCTGAGAACAAAACTGATGCATCCTCTCTTAACTCTGGCCAATTATTGAAGTTGTAGCCATCAGAATACCTGTGCTTATATCTCTGAACCTGTCTTTAGTACTCTCAAGAAGCTTGTCAATCACCATCTCACAAGACGAGATAAGGAGCCTTCACCCTCAATCAAGGATATGCCTTTGAACATGCTGGAGCTTGTGGCCTTCATCATTGATCCTTCTCTAAATAATAATGCAAAACTTTACTTGCTTATTTTATGTGTTATCTGCATATGTTGTCTTTTAACATATAAAGATACTGTTTTAGATAGATTACAGGGCATACCTGGTTTTATACTAAAGCAACACTGCTTGTGTGAAGCACAGACAGCTGTAGGCCTCTGCAATGGTAATAGTGGACCTCTGCAGAAATTCAGACAAGCTACTGAGATGGGCAACAGTGTCAAACAGAAATCCACAAAATCTAAGCACCACAGCATCTTTGGCAGTGTTGCTTAATTTCTTGGCCATGCATGTCACAGACTCCTTGGGCACCAGGGGATGTCATCTAAAATTGCATAAAAACATATATAGGTCAATCATAGTCCAGTAAGCCAGTCATTAATTATTCAACCATGATATGTTTCAGTGTGTCGTTTAACTTAAGAAAATCAGCATTTTATTAGAGGGGCCCACCTGATGTAGGTGTTGGACTGTAGCGGGGTATCCTCTAAAAAGTGGTCTAAGGTACGTAGGAGGTGGGCCAACCATCTTGTGCCACCTATTATGGTGGGTATGAGGTGAGTCAGTGCCAACATGTTGAAGGTGTTGAGTTTTGTGTGCACTGCATGAAAAGGCACGTTTCCGGACCGTAAACGTCCACGCACAAACGGCACGATTCTGGCAGTTTCCGTACATGGGCTCTGGCATGCCTGGTTTCTTGACACGGCCAGAAACGGACCTCTTCGTATGTGGACGTTTCTCAGTCTGTTCCCCAACACGATAAACCCCCGTACACAGACGGATATGTTCACTCACTCACCGGTAAATCCCTGCATCTTCTTGAGCACGCGATGTAAATCTCCACCAACTCCTGGGTACAAGCAGTTAAATCTCTGTAAACGATCACTCGGGTCTAAATAAACCTCTGTAAATTACCATACATTTAATTTATTTTAAATGGATTTCAATATAAAAATGCATCATATTAGCTTATCAAAAGTAGTTGTCAACAAAGCCACAAACACATCAAGGCATCAGCAAAACTCAGTTTTATTTTTAAGTAAATGAAGGACTGCAACATTTAACAGGACTGCAAATAGTTTCAACATTCAACTAATCATTTACATTGAGAAAAAGGTTTTAAATATTTTGTAAAAGTATTTGATGCTTTAAGAAAAACATTAAACTGAATAAAAAGTGAATAATCTTGAAACCATTAAAACTGTAAATAATTAAAACCAAAAACATTAATGAATATAATTGCAAAGGACACTGCAAAGTCAGGAGTGATTATTGATTATCTCAATCAGAAACATATAGAACTCTAAAAGTATCATCTTTCAATTAAAACTACCCTTCAGAAGGTACAGAAGATACCTGCATGTCTCCCAGAAGACAAATGAGTACAATTTGCCCTGATCATTGTTTTCAAAAAGTTGACACACCTTGGCTCTTAAAGGGATAGTTCACCCAAAAATGAAAATGTTGTCATCATTGTCATGTTGTTCCAAACCTGTATGAGTTTCTTCTGTTGAAAAAAAAGAAGATATTTTGAAGAACATTGGTTACCAGACAGTTGACAGCAGCCATTTACTTGCACAGCATTTTTTTCCTACTATGAAAGTCAATGGCTACCGTCAACTGTTTGATTACCAACATTCTTTAAAATATATTCTTTTGTGTTCAACAGAGGAAACTCATACAGGTTTGGAAAAACATGAGGCTGAGTAAATGATGACAACATTTTCATTTTTGGGTGAACTAACCCTTTAATGCATCATGTTTCCTTCTTGAGCATCAGTGAATGTTTTCACCCTTAATTTGTAAGAGTTGTGTTTGAGTCCCTCAGTTGTCCTCAGTGTAAATAGACAGATCACAACATCATATACAGAGAGAAATAAAGAGAGAAATAAGATAACAACTCAAGCACGCTAACTAGACTAGCTAATAAACGTGAATATTTTACTAATAGATAACCTCTTAGAAATGTATGTAGCAGTTGCTAAGTACCTGTTAGCAATTTACCAAACTAGCTAATTTTAGCGAGACTAATTTTACAACATACACGCACTCAGTTTAAAAATCAACAGCACAATCTTATGTTTTGGTAACTACTCTATTTAAAATTGTTTTATGAATTTGCACTTACCTTCGTTTAGTCTAATATAAACCTCTGAAAATACTCTTGATACTTGAAAAACTTTTGATGTTGTGTTATGTAAACATGTTTTGCAATGATTTTGTGAATTCACACTTACCTTCTTATGATGTAAATCTCTCTATGATGAATCCGTTTGTGATAAATTACGGTGTTCATTTCCTCGATTACAAACCCCGAGATGGCCATAACAGCGAGTAGTGTGGATTTTGATTAATCCCAGATTACCAGTCTCTCAAATCTTGTGATTCTGTTCATCAAAAGACTCGTTTAGATTCACTCACTGATAATTAATTCAATGACATGTTGGTTACATCTTTACACCAGTTGGTGGCTATTAAGTGGCTTTTTGAGTATTTTAAGTGAGTTGGAATCATTAAAAATGATTTAAAATAACCTGCATATTTAAAAAACTTATTTTTAACTGATAAACACCACAAAAACAGAAAAGACCTGACATCAGTGATTGCTGGTATAACCTAGGCTACTGGAAATCTCTGAACACGTCCAGTGTCTGTAATTAGAAAAATCCAGTAGCCTATCAGAAAATCTCTGTGCATCTCAAGTGTGTGAACGTGTACGAGAATCCCCACACTTGACTGGGAAATTTTCGCACATGGTCATACACCTCAAGTTTCACTGAAATTTCCAATGTCTGATTTAACCCGGAAATTAGACTTTTCATGCAGTGGTGGTTTTGGGGACTGATGTGATAAAAAGTGTATAGACCTATCAGAAGTTCCTCAGCTCTCTGGAAAAAAACGGAAGCCTTTTGTTGCATCTTTGTTATCGCCAACAGTTTCTTCTCCCAGTATTCGCTAAGTGTCCCCATGAACTCCTTGTCTGCATCTGTAATGATTTTTGCATCTGCCTTCTCCACTGCCTTTATTCCTATAAACTGTGACTCCACACTGCCTGAAACACAGGTTCTACCATAGACCATCTCCTCCTCACTAACAGAGCTGTCTGTTGAACCATCAGTCATAAGTGCAATGAATTTTGCAGTGTTCAGCCTCTCTTTTATTTTTCTTCTCTCAATCTCAGAGATGTAATGAAGAAACACTTTAGCTTCTGTTGCATTTCTGTAAGTATTCCCCACAAAAGTACGGTGGCCGAGAGAGCTCAATGCGCTGCAAATGAAGAAAACACATGCAAATAGAAAAAACACCAGCAAGTAAAGAAAACATTTTCATCAGTTTGACAACACATGCGCTGCAAAAGTTCACAACACATGCAAATAGAGAAACGCGCTGCAAAAGTCCACAACACAAATACAGTAACGCGCTGCAAAAATCCACAACACATGCAAATAGAGAAACGCGCTGCAAAAGTCCACAACACAAATACAGTAACGCGCTGCAAAAGTCCACAACACATGCAAATAGAGAAACGCGCTGCAAAAGTCCACAACACAAATAAAGAAACGCGATGCAAAAGTCCACAACACATGCAAATAGAGAAACGCGCTGCTAATAGCACATACCAGGCCCGGTGATCTCAAGCCCCTTCTGCGATGATCTGAATGATGATGATGATGATGATGATGATTAGGCTACTTTTAGAATTAATTAATATTTTAATTTGCCCCGTATAACCGACACGCTGTAATAAGATTAGCTAACTCCTCATTTAAAAAAAAACAACTTGTTTAACACCTACATCTCTTCTCATTTTTTTCAATACGTATGGGCCACAAGCGAAATATTAATAAATAAATTAAGGTTAAATAGTGTTATCAGAACATGTTGAAGTTTCACTTTCTGTGAATAGCTTGTAGCTTGTCTTTAGTTTTACTTTCTGCAGTGAATAATTGACTGGGATTTGAGACATAAAATCAAGTAAATTATTAAACAATATATTTTTTATTATTAATAATTTATTAATAATATTTTTCAACACAAAATAATCCCCCCAAATCGTTTGTCCTGGCGCCGGGACTGGCACAGACCACAACGAAAATGTTATAAGGGAACACCAAGTGACGTACCTGGCTGGGACCGCTGGCTGGGATTGTTCAATGTTTACTCTTCAGTGGTGTGCACCTGAAAGGTGAGTTTTTTTGTTTATCTTAACATTCTGATCGTATGTGCATTATGAGCAGGCCTATTTGCAGCATGTTTCTCTATTTATATGTGTTGTGGACTTTTGCAGCGCGTTTCTCTATTTGCATGTGTTGTGAACTTTTGCAGCGCATGTGTTGTCAAACTGATGAAGATGTTTTCTTTATTTGCTGGTGTTTTTTCTATTTGCATGTGTTTTCTTCATTTGCAGCGCGTTGAGCACTCTCGGCCACCGTACAAAAATGCCTTTGTTTATCCAATCTGGAATAAAGAAAAAAAATAATCTCTAAAATTGCTTTTTTTTTTTTACTTACAATAAGGTATCTTTTGTTGGTTAATGCATTATCTGACCTGAACTGACAATGAACATATTTTTACATTTACTAATCTTTATTAATGTTAGTTATAATATACAATTGTGCTTTGTGTGGTCATATTAGTTCACAGTGCAATGGCTGTTAGTAAACAACAAATTTTTATAATATATTAGTACATTTTGATATTAACTTAGATGATTTATAAATGCTGTGTATGTACTGTAAATTGATAGTTCATGTTAACTACTCTAGTTAACTAATGTTAACAAACCTTGTAAAGTTCTCAATTAATATAACATTTCAGTCATGTAATTTGATCTAAAGGCTTATTATGCTTAAGAGATTTAAATTAATTTAAAGACAAATACAACTGTGCCTGCACTGCAGTCATCATATTAATTACTATCATTCTAAAATGTGAAAGGAAAACATGAGAATGAGTTGTAGCGAATTAACTCAAAGGGGGAATATGAATAATTATTTATAACTCATTATGATTATTAATTATGAATATGTGAATAAGTTAATCGGATTAACTTGATGTAGCTACATTAAAATTAATATTACAATCAATTAATCTGTTTGTCCAGTGAACACTCAGTGTTAATCGTTTATTAATTCTAAGAAATATTCATTTCCAGGTTATGGAAAACAAAATTCTTATTGTACAGTACTACTCAGAGCATGTAGTCAAGATCTAAATAATTTAAGAGGCAATTTATTAGCTGACAGAGTCAGAGACAGAGAACCAAATATGTATTGCGCACAAGCTTTATTAACTAACTTACAATCACATAACTAAACTAACAAACACATAACATACACGCAGGTCACACACATACGTTGGTAAAAATGAACAATGATAGAGTTGAACCGGAAGTGGGACCGGAAATGGAGCTATGGGAAAAAGTCAAAGACAATCTGGAAAAGAATCATCAGTTTCCTCAGTAATACAGCACCTTAGCTGACACAGGTGGTTTACAAATTAATACTAAATTGCTGTTTAGTGTTCAAATGTACGATACTTGCAAAATGCCTTTAAACTGAGGAGCATCGGATCTGCCGGCTGAGGAGAAATTCTTGATGATTCGGTCCGGAGTTGTAACCAATATCTTGGTCGAAGACATATGAAACAACTTGAGCTGTTAATTTGGAAAGAGTCCTCCCTCTCCTAGTCAAGCACATGGTTGGGGGCAGGGCAGGCCCAGGCCCAGGCCCAAAGGCCCACAGGCAGCCCCTGCAGTCGCAGTGTTGTCAGAGAAGTAAGAGAGAGGTAGGAGCATTGCATGGTGGCTTTAAGCTCTGGGAGAAGTCACACCTCTAAGGGTTGACCTGACCAATGAAATGGGTAGGATCTCTGAGCGGCAAAATTCCTCTATGGGGGCTTTTTATGACAGAGCGTGATTAAAAGTTGTTGAAGAGGAACTATTAAAGATTCTTGTAATACTGATGTGTTACACAGGTATCAACATACAGTAATAATGGATACCATTTCTTGGGGATGTGTATGTTCATTTATAGAATGATCTGTCTATAAATTAATGCAGGAAAGCCTGTGTTCTGTGGGAAAAATGCAGGAAAGATGCAGGTTTTCTGTGTCTCTTTGTCTCTGCTTTTACATATGGCAACACACACATACTTCAGGGCAATAAATCTAAGGCTGGTCTTCTCAGGGGATGGGGACAGACCCCAGAGTAAGTTTTAAACAATTGTTTAATAGAACAAATAATTGTGTCTGATTTGTCTCAGTCGTTACAGAGTATATGACCATATATTTTGTACATTAATTAAACTAACTAGATCTATTTAATAAAAAATACTCAGTCGCATATCCAGACAAAGTCAGAGAGAGGCTTTCCCTTTTTCCCAAGGGCATGCACTGTGTGAAACATATTCTTCATCTTGGTGGCTGTCTGCTCCTGAAGTGTGGTCAGAGCCTTGATTGTAGGAGTTGACAATGCAGGTAAAGACATGGCCTGTGCAACGCAGTGTTTGTGGCACCAGGACTTTTCATGTTCTTAAACATTTGAGAGATTCTTTTTTTTTTTGTCCCTAAAACAAACTAATTTTTGAGATTCTTGTCCTTTGCATGTTTTCGGCAAATGAAGCAGGCCATCGTGTCAGTCACAGTATCAAATACAAGCCAGTCTCTCTTTGATCCATCGTCAATGAAATGCCATCTCTCGCTAAAACGCCAAGAACCATCATGAATTTCTGATTCTTGCTCATCATGTTTCCGTTTTGGCGGTGTAACCACAGGTGTCACCACATTCTCAGATTATGAAGAATAAAGAAGGGGAAATGTAATCTTCCGAGATAAAGCATCAATAACTTCTCAGGTAAAAGTTATTTGAACCTCGCCTAGGAACAAGCTAGTCAATCACTGCTCTGACCTTATCAGCCAACTTGTATCCTGTCATTTGATTAGCTCTTGTCGCTTATGACATAACAGCTAACCAATCACGACAATCTCTTCACGACAGTCTTCGGTAAAAGATCATTTGATTCACTTATGTCAGAAAACGCGACTGGCGACTGACACTGTTTCATATACTTGCCAACGCCTATTTTCACTCACATATGGCACTTGGCGAGTGTTAATTTTAGGCCCTGACTATAAATGTATTATTGTGTCATCAGTCAATCAGTGATGTCATTATGTATTTTTTGCAGCCCAATAGTAGGCACATAATATTTACAGCGTAGGAGACTGGCTCAAAATAAACAAATAAAATAAGATATAAAAAATGATGTTGGGTGTCAAGTAATTTACATTGACTAAACTGAACAAATGGTCAGATTTGATCTCTTGCAAAATGAAAATTGCGAATAGCCAGTCATAAATATCTGGGGCCGTATGTCCCAAAATTCTAAGAATTACATAATTTTACTCTTATTCCAAGACTTAAGAATAAATGTGATTTATAAAGGTTCCTAAGTGTTAAGACCAGTGGCCTGTTGCACAAGCTGGTTTCAGTTTCTACTCAGGTAAGTTCAAGATTAATTTGAGCAAACTCAGGTTTTTTTGGGCTCATGAAGGTGGATTGGTTTTTAGCAGGTTTCATTGCTATGGTAACTTACGTTACACGGCTAACCTGCTCCGGGCCAGGTTTTATTCTGGGTTAGAGATCACAGACCAAAACTCGACCAATCAGCTGTGAGTAAAGTGACCTGTATCTGATGCAATAAAGCCACTCCCCTTGTATCTCTCACTCCAAATTAAATCAGTTTATAGTGAAAACGTTTTAAAGACAAAATTGCTCATGTTTTGCTGCTAATTATTTATTATATTTATATCATATGATTTGACAATATTAAACATTGCTTTTAAATCAAAATAAATATAATACATGCATTCATATATAAAGTTTTAAAAAAGATTAAGCTTACATGTTTTCTTTTGCGGTCTTTGTGAAACTATATAAATTATAAGGCCTATTTGTTTGAGTCACATGAATTGATATAGTCAGATATTTTCTTTCAGCTGCCTTCTCAAACTTTCGCTGCAGCAGCAGTGTTTATTCCTGCTTAAAATGCATTTAATTTCATGATATTTTTCATAAC
This sequence comes from Anabarilius grahami, assembly GCA_003731715.1. Taxonomy (NCBI): domain Eukaryota; kingdom Metazoa; phylum Chordata; class Actinopteri; order Cypriniformes; family Xenocyprididae; genus Anabarilius; species Anabarilius grahami. Next base: position 633,694 of record RJVU01078462.1, read on the forward strand.
GATCTCTTAAACTTTATAAGAGAATTAAATTGCGAGTCTCTCTTGCGAGAAGTGAATCAAGCAGACGCTCTCCATGTTCCGTGTGATTGGCTGTTTGCCGCACGTATCACACTTTCGGTGCACACGCTTCAGAGTTAATTACAAACTCTGGATTAAACCGGAGTTGACAGAGAACGTTTATACTGAGCTTTGTGAGCCAGGTTGGATTTATGTGGATTTGTCAACTCCAAACCTACTCTGAAACTCAGAGTTTGTTCAACTAGCTTCATGCAACAGGCCTTAGGTGTCAGCTCAATTATGTAACAGTGCTTGGAGAGGTATCCTAACCTAGTTAGGAGTAACAATATGGCAGCAGAGAGGAAGAGACCGTGCACTTTCCAACCATGAAAGAATGTGTTGGAATTATATGACAGGGAGTTGATAAAATGATACAGGCATGATCATCAATGTATTCTTTTTGTTACTGACCTAGTCAAAATTTCAATAACTTCTCCCACTCTACATAGCAATGCTTTAACTGCAGAAATGAAATGAATAATGTTTTTAGCATTTTTGGTGACTAGAAAAATGAAGCAATGCACCAGTGATGACGTGGGCCCATCACAGCCCACAGTTAGCAGGGTCTTTTTAAGAAACTCAATGTTATCCTCAGTGGCTGCACCCTGTGTCTTGTGAGGCAGAAGGCTCATCTGGAGGACACAGGGAGACATCCTGAGATGAATCAAGAGCTTCATCCACACTACATTCACATGCAGAAAATATTATACACTGCAAACATGTTTATTCAATCTGAGTTTTTTTTTCATATCCATAGGTTAAAGTAACTAATGTCAAGTTATAAAAAGGCAATCAAATTATTACACATATATCTTTTTCTTCTTACCATCTTTCTAACTCCAATTTGAGCAGTGTGGGTTCTGGGGCATCTGCAGAGCCACAAATGTAAGGACTGGCTGTTCTCAGTATTTCCTCAGTTATTTTAGTGATCTCAGACAGAAGATTACATGGAGGGCCTCTACCCATTTGACAAGAACTCAGCATGCTGACTACACGGAAGCAATCATTTAATATAAAAAAAAGTAATCCTGAAAAAAATAAAAATGTATCAGTGGCTCACACAAAGCTTAAGACTATTCTTAAGAGCATGAGAGAAATTTTATACATACAGGCCCAGATCAAAAATAGAAGTTCTCATTACAAATTGGTTCCAAACTGACATTAGACATCTTATTAGTTCCCTCATGATAAGGAAATCTACAAAGTTCTCATCAGCTCTTGAAATACAATTTATGTCAAAAAGATTCACCTGTATCACAAGTTGAGTGGCTGAAGAGATGCACAGGATGAAGAAGAATTCAAATCCAACAGCATATTTATTTCAAAAGTCATAACAGGAACATACAAGCAAACAATAGCACACTCTAACCTTGAAAACATCAATACAGGACAAAGACTAGACTCAAACAGAAGGCTTATATACACAGGCAACTAATGAGTAAACGAGATGATTAACAAGACACACCTGAAAAAAGGACACTAATCAAATCAGCAACCTCAATCAGCAACTAAATAATGGTGGGAAAACTAAATAAAGGAGGACATGTGACTAACAGAACATAGTACAAAACAGACAGACATGTGACAACCTGTGCACTCGCTGAAAGGCAGTCTAGGAACAAACTGCAAAAAAAGTAAAGCTGAGAGACATTAATAAATGTAAGCACTGGGTAAAAAAAAAAGAGCTTTTTGATTAAAGTGTAGTGATCCTTCTGCATCAGCAGAAACACGAGTGAAACGACCCACAGTTATCTGCTTAGTCAGTATGTCCATTTCACAGATGTGCTGAATTCATTTGAAAATGATAACAGCACAATTTTGTGATTGTGGGCTGGATTCCTGATCTAACCCTGGATTCAATCTCATCTTCATAAGTAACATACCATTTAAAGTTCTTTTTCTAACTTTGCTTGGTGTTTCACTATGGTAATCGCTTTAGGAAAGCTATTCGGTTCGGACTACTGCATATTAAATTACAACGATAATGATGTCAAGTCAGTAGCATCAAGTCAACTTTGCATGTTAAGGTGAGCTGTTAGAAGGGCTGACTACCCTACGAGTACCAATAGACTAACGTGTTGTGATGAGTCTTGGGATTATTCTTTCACTCCTCGGCCTTTATGTCGACAATCATTACCCCCGCCAAAGGGAATGAGTCGAAGAGCAGGGTGGCTGGGGAATTACCATCCTCACCCAGACAGGATAGCTCTTTGGTACGGAGCCCTGGACATGACATGCAGGAAAAAAATAGTAGGCTAAATCGTGCGCACAATTTACTAATTCACTCCCTCAATTTACTAAAAAGTGCACACGATTTACTATTTCATTCCCTCGATTTATAAATCATGCGCATGATTTATAAATCGAGGGAATGAAATAGTAAATTGTGCGCACGTTTTAGTAAATCATGCGCTCGATTTAGTAAATCGAGGCAACGAATTAGTAAATCATGTGCACGATTTAATTTTTTTTCTTGCATTTCATGTGAGGGGCTCCGTACTTTGAGCCTGCCCAGTGAGAGGTGAAATTTGAGGTCTGCCCCCATACACACTATTCAGAGTGCCAGAACCTCTTCCACTCCCTCACTTTATAGTAATAAATGGCAAGTATTTGAAGAATCTGCTGGATAAAGAGAAGGCTTTTTCTACTTTGAAGCTATATCTAGGAGCTATTTCTGCTTGTCATGTTGGTTTTTGTGACAAGATGGCAGGTCAGCACCCTTTAATAAGTCGTTTTATGAAAGGGGCACACCGTAAGTGGCCAGTGTCCAGTGTCCAGGCAGGTGGTCCCTTTTGTGGGATTTGTCTATGGTTGTAGAGGCCCTTTCTCAACACACTTTTGAGCCATCGGAAAGCGTAGGGTTGAAGTTTCTCTCTCTTAAGATGGCACTGCTTGTAGCTCTGGTGACAGCCAAGCATGTGAGTGACTTACAAGCCCTGTCTGTCAGCCCGTCTTATTTGCAGTTTTCTCCAGGGCTCACAAAGGTTTCTTTTCTCCCTAACCCTGCTTTCGTACTTAAGTGGTGGACTCAGCTTATAGATGTCCAACTACAGAACTTTCCACCCTCCTCTGTTCTTTTCTCTGGAGGAGCAGGGATTGAGTTTGTTATGTCCAGTACGGTCACTTCGTGTGTATGTGGAGAGGACAGCAGGTTTCAGAAAGAATTACCAGTTGTTTGTGTCTTGTGCTACTCACAAAGGGAAGCCATTGTCACATCAACAGCTGTCCCACTGGATTGTAGATGCTATGTCTCTAGCATATAAATGCAGAGATTCTCAATCACATGAGGGCTTAAGGGCCCACTCCACTAGGGGCATGGCTACATCGTGGGCGCTTCTTAAGGGAGTTTCTGTTCAGGATATCTGTGCGGCGATAAGTTGTGATATGCCGCATACTTTTGTGTGGTTGGTAACGCTTTAGAATACTGATCCTTGGGGATCACGTGACGCTTTCATGGGCCTAGACGCACATTGATCAAGCTCCGTGCATAGCCCTTTGTTTACTGCCTTTTAACTTTCTTTTTTGACATCTGGGGTAGTCTTTTCATTTTCTGTTGTTTTGTAAATGTCACACAGTCAAAAACTGGCGTATTCTTCACCCTCATCCTCTCCAATAAAGAAGAAAACTAAATCAGCAGCCACGGCAGGCCGAGCAGATATGGAAGACAACATGGTGATCACTATTAACGTTTTGAGGACATATTGAAAACTGAACTAGCGGCAATGCGCGCTGAATTCACCACTCACATGACCACATTACAAAGTTTGTGCTCCAAAGTGGACTTTTTAACCGGGGAACAGAGAGAGCAGAAAAGAGTGGTCAACGAACACACCAGGCGTCTGGATGTCCTCGAGCAACAAGTGACAGATCTGCAGGATTGCAGCAGATGCAGTAATCTCCGGCTGCTAGGGTTACCTGAAGGGGTCGAAAAAGATGATCCAGTTGGCTTTCTGAAATGGTCCCTACCGACCTGGATTCCATCACTAGCTGACAAAGAAATCGAAATCGAACGTGCGCATCAAGTTTACTCCAGAGCTTCAACTGATCACCCCAAGCCACGAGTATTTCTTTTCAAACTGCTACACTACAACGACAGGAATCTGATTATTCATTATCTCTGATTGCTAGTATGTTCCTCCCGGAAGGTAGGACCTACATCAGAGATCTTCCATATGTGTTACTGTCCTCAGGCCAGTCCATATGTGTTTCTACACATTACCTCCCTTGGGGCAGGGTGTGGTCTCCGTAGCTTTCCCCTCCTCGGGGAAAAGCTTTCCTGGCATTTTGGTCATGGCTGAAAAACGTGGGAATTGAGTTCCGAAGCACTCTTCCCCGTGGGTAAGGAACAGCAGCTTCGACCTCTCCACTGTAATGCCCTGTCCTCTCCATCCCACTCGTATGGAAGACATTCCTGGGCTTACTCTGGGCGCTGGAGGGTTGCGAGTATGGGCCGCAATTGCATTTGGCACGCTATGGCCTGCCAGCATCTGCCTCCCTAACACTCGTAACGTGGTTCAGTTGCTATGGCATTTTCCACGGGACCCCATTACGTCAGTATCGACGTAACGTAGAACGTGACTGACTGAATGGGAACGTCTAGGTTACTACTGTAACCCCCGTTCCCAGAAGGAGGGAACGGAGACGTTACGTTCCCCTGCCATAGCTCTGAGTCACCGCTGAGCGGCCAGATACCTATCTCGGCTCCTCAGCAAAAATATGAATGAAGGTGAGTATGCCGGCCCTATTTATACCCGGATGCCGGGAGAGGGGCCCGGCATGTAAATCTCACAGGCCAATTCCCATTGGCTTGTTTTGTACCCTTTGGAGGTGATTGGGCTCCCAAGCGAGACCCCATTACGTCAGTATCGACGTAACGTCTCCGTTCCCTCCTTCTGGGAACGGGGGTTACAGTAGTAACCTAGACGTTTAGTTACTGTAGAAAGATTTTTTGACTTGTAGATTTATTTATTTACATTACTTACATTCATGTAATGTAAACAGTGTTGACAACAGTGGTTTCTACATAATAGTACACATACATCATTCTGATCAGACGTCTATTTCATGTTGTGATGTGCTCATCTGCAATACTTATTGAAAATTCTCCTGTCAGATATTAAATAAACATTTAGTAAGCATCCTTAAGATGTATATGTTTTAGAATTTATGTAAATCCACTTTGGAGACGTGTGACTACTGGAGTTCCCTTGTTATCTATACACAATAAAACGTGTTTTTAAAACAAAATCACAGCTATACACTACTGCCTAGCATCTTTACACCAAATTCAACAGTTTACTCTACAATTGTTCAACAAATGCGATTTTAACACAAGGAGCCATGTTTTTAGTTTTTAATACTCACATTTGATAACACACGTCACTTTTCTCCTCCGTATTTGATTATGACGCATCCTCTCCCGTGGCCTCCTGGGAAGGCTGGGATAGAAAATTATCCGACGATGAGTGCTTCAGAATCTGGGCGGGAGCAGAAGGCCATCCGGGAACTTCTCGCCTACTCTTTTATGAATACTGAGGTTTCGAACGCACTACTCGTTTCACGTACTGATTTCTCCTACACTCTCAGAAATAAAGGTACAGTGAGGGTACAATTAAGTACTTTAAGGTACAAATTTCACAAATGTGCCAGCAAAGGAACAAACATGTATCCAGCTGAGTACCAAAAAGTACCTTTCCAAAGAAAAGGGGTACACAATGAAATATGCATGGTGAAAGGTACATATATGTACCCTTTGAAAAGGTACATTGTCATATAAAGTAATAGTTAANCATTTGTACCTTTTTTTTGTCTTTTCTGTACCTTTATTTCTGAGAGTGTAGGTAAGTAGGTGGTAAGTAGGCATATTCAAACGCACTTTACGTATACGCATGTCCAAAACTCACAAGAATTAGACATCACCCAGGTAATTCTCGCCTACTCTTTTATGAATACTAAGGATTCGTACATACTTATTCGTTCACGTACTGCTTTTTGCCCACTGTATAGTAGGGAAGTATGTGGTTCAGAAGGCAGCCTCTCATTGCTAAGTCTTGTATGTGTCTGCATTTCTGAGCACTTCTATATCCTGTTTCTCCTGTGTCCTGGTTCTTTTGATTCTCTGCCTGTTCCCTTGGATTTCTCAGTTTTGCCTCAGCCCCTGTATTCAGTTATGTTTTGGATTGTTTGTTTGTGTAGGACCTTTTGCCTGGATGTGGATTATGATTGTGGATTACCCTTTTAATAGATACTGCGTTTGGATCCTCAACCTTCGTGTCTCGGACCAGTTCATGATATCTTCCTTTCATGTTCACGAAACCTTATTTCTGCTTAGGAGAAACATTTAAGATTATTTTTCAAATAATTCAAGGGTTAGCCCCAAAATGTATTGAGACATTTAAGCCACAATTAATGTTATTGCAGTATATATACTGTATATATATATATACATACAAAATGCAATAACATTAACTGAATATATATGTATATATAGTACTATGCAGTCTTAGACACATTAGTATTTTTTCACACACACACACACACACGCACACACACACGCACACACACACATGTTCGTTTTTGTGAATTGTGGGGACATTCCATAGGCGTAATGGTTTTTATACTGTACAAACCGTATTTTCTATCCCCCTACACTACCCCTACCCCTAAACCATCACAGGAAACTGTGCGCACTTTTTTACTTTCTCACAAAAACTCATTCTGTATGATTTATAAGCCTTTTGAAAAGTGGGGACATGGGGTATGTCCTCATAAGTCACCCTCTCCTTGTAATACCTTTGTAATACACATGTCATTATACACATTTGTGTCCTGATATGTCACAAAAACGCACACACACACACAAAATGGTTTTAAGCCAGTTATTTATATCTTTTGCTGTAGTGTGTCAGTAGGACAGTAGGTCAGTCAATATGCATTTCCAAACATTCCTTTTGCCATTAATTGTAATAATTATGTGAGATTTTTGCACAAGGAGTCTGACAACAGCCGGTATGCTCCACACGAAGATCTGATCGCACCATCATCAAGTCCATCTGGGATTACATGAAGAAACAGAAAAAACTGAGACAGTCTAAATCCAGAAGAACTGTGGTAACGTCTCCAAGACACTACCTGAATACCTACCTGAAAAGCTACCTGAAAAAGCAAGTGTCCCTAGAACAAAAGCTGTTTTAAAGGGTGGTCACATCAAATATTGACTTGATTTAGTTAATAGAATTTATTTGATAAATAAAATCTATTTATGACATTATTTTTGAAAGCATCCTCACTTTACAGCATTTTTACACAAGTGCCTAAAACTATTCACAGTACTGTTGCTTTGCAGGTAGGTTTCGTCAAGCATCTTGGACATGTTGCCACAGTTCTATATAGAGTATAAAAGCACTGGAACATTTCTTTGTTTGTATCACTCTGGCAGTGGGCAGTGTTGAACTGAAGTGGAGCAGAACTATGATCATCTACACAAAGGGTCATACAGGTGTATCAACTGCAAAATCAGGATTGATTCAGTCCAGTTCTGCAGCGCTAGAGTTACTCACCTCATGTTAGACGTTGAAACAGGCTGGGATATAACTAAAAGTATATCTGTTATGAAAAATTTCTCCTTTCCAAGTTGAAAGTCTTATTTCAAGTAGCAGTCTGTTGTACTTTTCTATCTGGAAATTCTGACTTTCCAAATGTATGTTAACCTTATTTTCTAAATTATTTATGTATTATATCATATTTATGTTTTTTGTGCATATTTACATAGAAAATTATGGGTGTATTGTGCATACAGTATGGGGAACACAAATATGACTCATTGGTACTTACCTCGGTATTGGGTTCGGTACAGCAGAGGGAGAAAAATTGCTAAAAAATTTTCTTCTTTTTTTTCTTTTTTTTTAAAAGTGGTTTATTGAACAAATTGTGTCTCTCTCTTTAAATAAATTCAATTATAATCAAAAAAAATTTTTTAAATATATATATTTTACAGCTAATGCTGTAAACTATATACAGGGAGCCCTTTGTTGCACATTACTATAATATTAAAAGGTTACAATTAACAACAGAGCCAAACTATTAAATTAAGTTGCTCTTTATTTTTAGATACAATAATCAACACTCAGGAAAAAAACAAAAAAACATGTAAATTGCACATAAGGTGGGTTTTGCATTAACTTCTAAATCTAACTATAAAATTATTATTCCAATTCATTTTTGAAATATAATCATTATTTCATTACACAGTTACTGTCATAACTTGTTGTCATTACACATTTATTTAAACATGTATTAAATAATTAAGACATGACTAAAAGATAAAGTAATTATAATGAAGATCTAAGCTAATATAGTACATATATTCAGTGAAATGCTACCCTCTAGAGTTCATTTCTCTAGTGAACTAACATGCAATGGAAAGTAAATGACTTGCCTGAGGTAAATGTAAATGCTATGTGAGATATTATTCTCATGCTGTTTTATTGATGTCTTTCCACGTTTGAAACACTAGTTGAGAGATTACACCCATATCTAGATCATCTGTTTATCTTCTTCTGCACTTTTCCCTGTTGTGCCGGTTAGCAAACAACATTGCATTACCACGTGCGCCCCCTTCTGTATTGGAGTGTGGATCGCCTGCGACTGACTGCGTTGTCTAACTGCAAGAACCGAACCGTGACATCCGTACCGTACAGTTCGGGGTGAATACATGTACAGTTACACCCCTAGCACACAGTATATTAAATGTCAACCTGTTTACACCTGGTCACTTCATGTGTTTTTACTGATCGGGTAGCTTTCTGATTTGTCATTTCACTACTTCCGTTCTCACACACATAATGCCGTTACACAACATTTTAAAATAATGTGCAACATTTGCAACAGCAATGCAAACATAGTCCACATAGTAACATAGTCCTTCAACCAACTAGGCTTCTGAACATCACATCTAGGTCTAGTGGTATGAGTGTGTGTAGTGAGCAGTGTTCTCGGCCGGAGTGTTGGTGTGCATGGAAATGCAGTAAGATCGGAAGAATTCCATGTCTTTTCATCACTAAGAATGTATGTACCCACCCCAAGTCTTTTGGCAACTGTGGTTTGATAACTGCCAGCTTGAAAGTGTTTGGGACATATCCTAAAGGAAGGGAAGAGTAAATAATGTGGTTATGAGATTACAGAAAATGCTTCTTTCAGTAAAGGTATAGGATCCAGCATACATGTAGTTGGTTTTGATGCGCTTCCTGTTCTTCCTTTTCTCTGTAACTTTTGTCAAAAGGGGTGCAGCACTATTATAGTGATTTAAAGAAGACTGCATTCATAGTTTCTACAGAGCTTTTGGGTACACAGAGCATTTGCAATAGATCTGGAAGAATATTAATGAGGTGGTTGTTAGAGGTTGAAATAATAGTTCTACCAGTCGGGTATTGCTGTGCAGGCTGAGTGACCTTGGCTATATATAAGTGTAGCATACATGAGAACCAATGTCATCTGCTGTCAAACCTGGTGCAACTAAATTATTACTATTCCTTTAAGTTTCAGGTGGTTCATTAGCTTTCTTTAATGCATTACCACATTCTATGTGGGTGGTGTGGTGTAGTGATTAAGGCTCAGGGCTGGTAACTGGAAGGTTGCTAGATGAATCATCCCCTTTGTGCCCTTGAGCAAGACACTCAAACCCAAGTAACATGTAAATGTGCTAAGAAGCAGACTGCCAATTTTTGTTAACAGTTAACAATCTTTCTCTTATCCCAAATTAATATGCAACTATAAGTAAGGCATTTCTAGGCTGATTCATTCAAAAGGCGTAAACACCATGACTCCATCAAGACATTTCTTATGCACTGTTTGTTTGAGTATCCTGACACAGAATTTGTCAGAAATTACACACATCAAATTATACAGGTATTATTGCTTTATTTACTATTACAGACATTTGCAGAAACTATTTGGTTTAATATATTTGTAGTTCATACTATTAAATTAACCAATAAATGACATCTTTTTTACCATCATTTATTCATGATACAAGAATGTTTTCTCTCTACACAAAATATCATACTCAGTTTATGTAAAAATGTGTTTAAAAAACCTAAACAATCAAAGGCTTGAAAAATAAACCAATGCATTTAAAAATCAGTCTGAAAGACATAAACTGTATACTGTATACATTTGATTTTCATTTTCATTCAGGATATCTTGATCCTTTTTAAACACCCCATTTTTAAGGAAGATTTGTTTATTTAGGCTACATACAGTATTACAAGCCTGCTAATAGACTCTGGACTTATACTGAAGATATTCAAATGCTTTGATATTGTGTTGTTTTCATAAATCATTTTTGTAATTAAAATTTCTGTTTGTTCGCCTTCTGAAAAGAAATATGAATTCCCATACCACTTTTGCATGTTAGTGATGGTTTTGTAGCTGGTCAAGCTGATGGACCAGCAGAGCCAAGATGCTGACCAGCAAAACTAAGCTAGTTTTACCAAAATCTTGTAGATCTTGCTAGTGAAGCTAATAAAACTGGAGCATAGCTAGTAGGTTATTAAATAATTAACAGTCGGTTGATACTTTTTTTGTTTCATGTAACTAAGGGTTAAAATAAACTTTCCACTGAAATATAATTAAATAATAAAATAACAAGTATTTTTGTGTAAATAACTTTCAGGAACTATATATAAAATGAATAAGGAGCAGTAAATAAACAGTGATACAAAAAAAAAAAAAATTATTTGCTTAGATTGATTTTTTTTTTTTTGGCATGCACAACACAGAGTGAACCACACAGCGATGTGCTGTGACTCTAACAAGTCATTTATTCACATAATTAATAATGTAACTTAGTGCTCCTTTACAAATAGGCAAAGTCACTTACATATAGCTGGTGAAACTAGACCCAGAACCCAAAACAATGCTGGTGTTTTCAGCAGGGTGTTTTATTCATATTACGCATTATATTTTTTGAGCAGATCGCTCTGCCAGTGCCTCTTGCGGTCAGGGAAAAGTTGTGGAATGCGGATTTTCCTGAAATCCTCGATGCATTTCTTTAGCTCTTCCTCCATCACCTTCTTCTCATCTTCCTCAGGGTCTTTGCTTAGCAGCCCACCATTCTCTCTGGTAATGGAGGTGGTGGTGGAAGCCATGGTGTTGGGGATTGTGGGTCGGGGAAGTGTTTTTAGAGACAAAGTGGTGGGGCGTGCTGGACTG
>RJVU01078462.1:645044-660000 GCA_003731715.1 Anabarilius grahami
GTCTGAAAGAGATTCATTGTCCAGGTCAAGGGCAATGTTTGTGTCATCCTGGCTATAGACGTTGGACATATGTGGGTTATATATTGTCTCCTCCACTGCTCCGTCAATATCTGGAACACTGAAGCAGGGCGACATGGACGTTTTGCCTCCTGTCAATAGAAAAAGCAGAAATTAAGTTATATTAATTACACTATGTTAAATGCATTTGATGATGAAAGGAGAAGCAAATATACAGAAGCACTGAATAATGGCTTTGCAATTTTTATACAGTATACAGCATAATTAACATATTTTTTCAAAACAGAAAACAAAAAGTCTATTATTATTATTTAGTATTATTTCATAAAATGGAAAACAAAAGTAATCAAGAGAACAAAGTATAACACAACATTTCAATTTATTATTTTTATTCATACAATTATATTAAATTCAAATTTTAGTTTTTAAAGATATTTATATGAATAAAATAATTTTTATTAAAATAAGTTAAATAAGCTTTTTTAAAATTAAGTATTGGTTTAAAAATACTAAAGAATACACAATAAACGTGCATTACACATTAAACATGAAATCTTTAAACATGCCATTGTGTATCATTTTGTTTTGCCATGTGAAAGAAAAATGCATGTTAAAAGCAGACTACGCCACAGACTTAAAGCGAATTGTACTCAAATTATTCCCTGATAAATTCTAAGTGTGATACGCTTAAGCATCAAGTACGGAAATTCTTGCTGGTCTTTTGGACAGGGAAAACAGTGGTCCCTCTGCTTTTGAGCTACTCCTGTGGAGGCCAGAGGGACTTCACAGAGAATATTCAATTACATCCTTTTTTTCTGTTTGCATTTTCAAAGCGTTGTCTCTGCTTTGAAAAAGTGTTTGGACATCTAAGTCACTCTTAAAATGTCTGGATGTCATTGCATTAGATACAAAATATCAAAGCAAGTGTCATGCTCAAATGCTCCTAGAGTTTTATTGGAACTAACATCACTTTTCTGAATCATTTTTGCAATCATTTTTAATCAACTGCTGTTTTAGCGATTTATAATGGATGCATGAAGTCAGTTCTCCTTATGTTCATAAAGGTGTAACAACAGGGTATCCATACAGTAGGTGTACTGTAGTTCATCACATTAACAATGAACACTAATGCTTCACAAAACAATGTGCCACTATACTTTATATATAGATTATACTTTATATATGGCTGGTTGTGGGTCTCCCTCAGTAGAAATCACATTCCGGGAGAGGAGAAATGGGAACGCGGGGCACCGCGATGCGACTGCAAAGGGTAATTTCACTTTCGTGATCAAAGGGGCAGGCGCTCAAGCCACCCAGAAGTACGTGTGTCCATCCAATAGAAACTGTGTCTGTTCCCTGAATAATGAGAATTATTATACTCAAATAATAAATCTATAGGGTCTAAAAAAAAAATTATCTGATCGTGCTCAAACCAGAAAATCACAAAATAAGTGAATGAAAACTATTTCTAAAGCTCATGAAATGATCACAGATAATACTGTAGTTTTGATGTACTCTGCCTTACTGATGTCTGGCTTAAACTAAATGATCATATCAATCTTAATGAGTCTACTTCACCTGGCTACTGTTATAAGCATAAGCCCCGTCTGATTGGTCGTGGCGGTGGTGTTACAACAATCTGTAGAGATATTCTTAATGTTACTCAGAAAAGAGGACACGGGTTTAATTCATTTGAAGTTCTTGTGCTAAATGTTACACTTTCAGATATAAGAAAACAAACACTGCTATCACTTGCTGTGGCTACCGTGTGTAGACCTCCAGGGCCCTATGTTAATTTTCTAAAAGAGTTTGTGGATTTTTTCTCAGACCTATTGGTCAACGTTGATAAAACGCTGATTGTAGTAGATTTTAACATTCACGTAGATAATAAAAATTATGTGCTGCAGCATTATGAGTTCCATTAAAGATTTACTAAACTGCTTTGGGGTCAAGCAAAAGTCACCAGATCCACTCATTTTAATCATACATAGATTTAATTACATTGCATGGAACCGATCTTACTGATATAGATATTTTACCGCAAAGGGATGACATCACTGATCACTGTCTTATAATGTGGATATTGTACTGCTGATATTTGCCATATCACTCTGTGTTAATACGTCCAGGTAGAGCAATTATCCCAACCACTGTAGATAGATTCACAAATAACCTGCCTGATCTGTCTCAGCTGCTCAGTGTACCCATAAACACAAATGAACTGGAGGAAATGACTAGCTGTATGGGGACTATCTTCTCTAGTATATTAGAAACTGTTGCACCCATCAGATTTTAAAAAAAGTTAGAGAGAAAGGTACTGCACCACTGTACAACAGTTTTACTCACACTCTCAAAAGAGAAACTCAAAAGGGCAAATGGAAACAAATTCATTTGGATGTCTTTAGAATTGCGCTGCTTAGTGCTGCATTCAACACTATAGATCATGACATCCTCTTAGATCAATTACACTGATATTCAGGGACAGGTGGTTTATATCGTACCTATCTGACCGCTACCATTTTGTTTATTTAAACAGGGAATTATCCAAGTTAACCTCAGTAAATTATGGAGTGCAGCAAGGGTCTGTTTTAGGCTGCTATTTCATATTCATATTCCAATTCATTTGTGTGTGCCCATAAAACTACACGCTGAGATGAGGAAACTCCTCCCCACGAGTAAATATCCAATCATGCACTAAAGTTAGTGGTTGGTTAACCATACTTGCAGTTTTGGAGTCAGATTTCACACTTTAACATACATTAACATGACATACATTCACATCATGTTAACGCAGTGGCAGAGTTATGCTCACGGGACACTGCAGTTATTCGCAATCACAAAAGTTCATTATTTGCATGCGTTTTAAAGCTTTGCCAGTTAAACATTTCATTCGGGTGCTGTTCTGACATTCACTTTTCTGAGCGCATACACTTGAACTGTGGGCTAACTGTACTGTTGCATTTCTAGTAATTTTCATCTATTAAATTCAGATAATACTGAGGTATTACTTATTGGAACAAAAACCTCTACACAGAATCTCTTATAATACAATTTGCATCTAGAAGGATCTGTTACTTCATCCTCTACAGTTAAAGACCTGAGGCCAGTTGCATAAACATCGCCATTATGTTAAGACAGTGTCTTAAAATCTAGGATGACCCACTAGCAGTTAGTCAAGGGGCAGACAGTCTTACTTTTCAGTATCAAATAAGGCCAATGCACGTTTTTAAAAAGTTATGAACAGTCTTACAGAAAAATAAATTTAATGACTAATTTGTAAGACTAGTCATGGCGGTTTATGCAACCGGCCCCTGGGTGTTATATTAGACAGCATCTTGTCTTTCGAAAATCATATATCATATGTTACAAAAACAGCCTTCTTCCACCTCAGAAACATCAATAAGGTATGGAACATGTTATCTGTTTCTGATGAAGAAAAGCTAGTTCATGCATTCATGACCTCTATACTGGATTAGGTGGATGTCCTGCATCCTCAATAACCAAGCTACAGTTAGTCCAAAATGCAGTTACTATAGTTCTTACCAGGTCAAGAAAATATGATCACATAGCCCCAATTTTATCTCTACACTGGTTACTTATTAAAGGGTTAGTTCATCCAAAATGAGTATTGGCCGACGCTGTTCACGTGAGCACCACTACACATGCATGTGATGCTGACGCAGGCGCTGGCCAATAATGAGTCGGCGTTCTGATGTAGAACACGGAAGTACTGCACTGCATTTACTACGTCAACAGCGTAGGAGAACGACAGGGAAGAGAAAGTCGTTATTTTTGTTCTGTTTAGGTTGAACCACTGTAGTCATGTGGAGTATATTAACCATGTCTTTACTACCTTTCTGGGCCTTGAAAGGTGCAATGACGTTGCTGCCTATGTGTGGTTTAGAAACCCTAGATTTCATCAAAAATATCTTAATTTGTGTTTCGAAGATGAATGAAGGTCTTATGGGTTTGGAGCGACATGAGGGTGAGTACTTAATGACAGAAATTTCATTTTTGGGTGAACCCTTTAAGTTCCGTATCAATTACAAAGCATTGCTACTGACCTAAAAGGCCCCAAATGGTTTAGCTCCTGAGTATTTAACTAAACTACTATCACCTTACTATCAATCACGCTCTTTAAGGTCACAAAACTCTGGATTTTTGCTAGTACCTAGGATATCTATGTCCACTAAAAGAGGGAGAGCATTTTCGCATTTGTCTCCTAAACTCTGGAATAGCCTGATGGTGTTCGAGTCTCAGACATTCTCCCAGTTTAAATATAGATTAAAGACACATCTCTTTAGCCAATTATTCATATAATGCATCTCATGACCGTGCACACCAGTTATATCAGATCAAAAGAACATAACTATCTATTGCTTGAAATGTTATGAACAGCAGCTATGCTAATTGTTTTCCATTTTTTTCTGTTTCTATTCGGGATGCCAAATGTTCTGTATATTGTAATCATTACGATCACAACTTGTAATAATTTCTTTAATGAGCTAATTGTTTCTGCCTAAATGAATACATGATGTTAGCTAACTACACGAGTTGTATTATCTTAGAAATGTACATTTCAGACATTTATGAACATTACTTGACAATGTAAAAAATGTAATGTAGAAACATGCATTTTCAGTACAGCTGCTTTAAAACAGTATTTATTGTGAAAAGTGCTATACAAATAAATGCGAATTGAATTGAATTATGCTGTAAAGCAGTTCTAAAAAGACAAAAGTGTCATTATTCAGCTGAATTCAGTGTTCAGCCAGTTCACTGTTGATTCAGTTTAGCTCAATAACTCGGTAAAATTCATCAATTATTAAATAAGTGCAATTCAGCTAGCAGCTCTAAAAGACAATAATGTTGTTATTCAGCTCAAGTCAGTTTAATGTTGACTCAATTCAGTTCAATAACAGTGTTGATGTTGCATAATTTGTCAATTATGAAACAAAGTCGAATCAGCTATAAAACAGTGGTGTCATCATCTAGCTCAGTTCAGTTCAAGATTGTGAAATGTTTTGTTGACAAGTGTGCTTGAGTAGTAACACTTTATTTCGATGGCCCACTTTAGACATTCTACTAACTATAAGTAACTTTGCAACTACTTGTCAACATAGCAGTCATGGGCTCGTGAGAAGCAGGAGGTCGCTTGTGGTCAATTTGATGAGCGATTCCTCGCTGGCCCTCCCCCATGAGCCTGTGGTTTCTCCTAGATCTTCACACTGAGGTGGAAAGGACCTGGAAGAAACCATATTTGGCATGCATTTTTCCCTTCCAGCATTCCAATTATTCACATGTAGAGGGATTAAATTAGTATATGTATGTACATGTATGTGAGAATGCCTCCTGTAGAAGATATGGGCACTCGCTTGATATCTCTCGCAGAGTGTGGTATCCTCAATAAGGGATCACCTCGCACATCGTGGGTAAGGTGTATGCAGCGTTGGGCCAGGCTGGTGGTGCCTTGCACACTATAGTGGTGTTGCAGACATACCCAAATAGTATAGAACCCAAGAGGCGAAACTCTTATCCATTTTGGGCAACATAGAATCCTTCACATCTTAACCCAAACTTACTGAGTTTCTAGACAGAAAAGGTTTTGTGAAAAACGTGGAAGACTTAAGCAAAAAGTCTGTAAAATAAACTGTTAAAAGGATTTGATGATCACTAGTGATAGTATTTTATTCTGTATTGTCATCATTCAGGTTGGATTTTAGCTTTAATATACTATTTTTTTTAACAAAGCAGCTGATATTGCTATAGAAACTAGTTGACTGACGAGTCGCTTTCACCCCAAAATGGCAGAAACGCAGGGCGGCTGCTGGGCGCCAGTGTTGCAATGGAACTTTCTATTGAGTTTCGCTTCTTGTAAGTGTATATTCTTTGACATACCAAGCCAAACTGCTTAAAGATTTAAATCGGGGCCAGGGCTCCTGAGGTGGTGGCTGAACTGCACAGGACCACAGACTTAGATCTCTGTGCCACTAAACAGACACCCGCTGCCATTGGGTGCTCGATGGCAGCAATGGTGGTCATGGAGAGGAACCTGTGGCTGAATCTGTCAGGGATCAATGAGCAGGAGAAAACCTTTCTCTTTGATGCCCCAATCTCGCCCTCTGGGCATTTCGGCATCTCTGTTGAGACAGAAATTCGAAAAATTTACATAAGAAGGAGGAAACATTCTATGGTACCTTTAAAATAAAAGAAATGAAACCGCTCTGTGCTGCTTGTTTCTCTATCCTTTTCTCATTTGCCTCCCTCTGGAGATACTTGCCTCCCCTTTGAATAGTGACATTATTGAAGGTTGTAGCCTGCCCTTCTCAGTATTCTCTGTTTAAACTGAGGTGCTGGTTTGCGCATGTCCTTTTTTTTTTTTTTGCACAAGTCACATTAGGATGTGCCCGCAATTGCTGACAGGCACTAATAATGTTATGCTCACTTTGTTTGTGTGTAACCACAATCTAATGGGCAGGCATTTCCTCAGCATGGCATAGTGGGTATTGTGTTCCCCATACACTCTAAAAAATGTTTGGTTAAAAACAACCCAAGTTGGGTTGAAAATGGACAAACCCAGCAATTGGGTTGTTTTAACCCAGTGGTTGGGTTAAATGTTTGCCCAACCTGCTGGGTAGTTTTATTTAACCCAACTACTGATTAAAAATGACTATATGGCTGGCTTAAAATGAATCCAAAATAGGTGAGAAATTAAAAATCAGACACATAATTACTAGAGGCAACAATAATAATTAAAAGGTGTACATTTATTAATAAGCAATTTAATAAATGTTTATTGTTTATTATTCATTATCTTAATAATAAATGCTCATTTATTAAACATATTAATAAATGTTAATTTCCAGCATATTTTGGGTTCATTTTAAGCAAGCAATACAGTAATTTTTATACAACAGTTGAGTTAAATAAAACTACCCAGCACGTTGGGCAAACATTTAACCCAACCACTGGGTTAAAACAACCCAATTGCTGGGTTTGTCCATTTTCAACCCAACTTGGGTTGTTTTTAACCCAACATTTTTTAGAGTGTAGCATCAACACAAAATGTAGCATTGAAGTTCCACTTCGAAAGGGGGTTCCCTGAGAAGGGGAACGAGATACTGCATCTCATTGCCATTCTACAGGCCATGCCTGCACATCTCCTTCAGACAAAAGAGTTGATGATGATTGCTATCTGACAATGATTGCCATGTGTGTACACGTGCTCAGACACCGGTCAACACCAGACGCAGCTTCTTATTGCCCTTCTCAGGGAAGTGGGTTGCATACGCAACCTAAGATTTTTTTCACTGGCATATCTCTTCACGAGTTCACACTTACAAATGATCAGATGGAGTAAAGAGTATGCGTATTTAGCGTGTTGTCTGAAGGGGAGGGCTCTGAGCTCAGAATGTGGCCCGAACCCAGAGTACTCCCCCGTATGCCTTGCTGGTTGAGTTGGAGAGTTGGGGTGGTGTTGCAGAAAAAAACTGTTGAGGAACATAGGTGAGTCTGCTATATATATATATAGGCCTCCTCTTTTGCTGATTATGCAGATCATTTGAACGTGCTCCTCCCCAACTTTTTTTTAACAATGTAATTTAGGTGTTTAAGACTAGTCCATCTTTGATCCTAAATTCAGTATGAGTAAAATACTTAAGTCCTGTTAAAATCAGATACTGTAATCAGACTTTTACTAAAGTGGTATTGGAATTTGTGACTTGTAATTTGTAATTCAGTCATTTTGGCTGTATGGTATCTCTACTTTTATTCAAGTATGGTTGTCAGGTACTCTTTACACCTTTGTGGCTATGGTGCTGGGTTTGCAATTAACTGGTCTGGGAGAAAAATCACGCCATTCAGAAATAAATAAGTGTGACATAAGTGTCCAATTATATTTGGGGCAACTTTATGCCTGACATGTATCAAGGTAAAGTGATAGAGTGAGTACAGATCATGTGCATACAGGTGGAAAACAGCTGATCCAGGCTGGGTAGAATTTATATGTAAAAGAGGATACGGACAGCATTGGGATTTGCTGGGAAGGGTTCCAAGAGAAATTTCTGCCAAATCTTCATGTCCCCTGATGTTTGTTTGTTATATCAGTGGCACAAAGTGTGAGAACACGATCAGCTGTGTGCAACGTTGAGAAAATGCCCCTGGCTTTCACTTGTGTTCAAGCTCTGGCATTATTTCATTTGCTTCCAATCACATACATAAACAGCCTCATTTAGCCACAGGCTCATCGGCACTGGTACTGCTTACATAACTGAAAAAACTACTGCCTCACAGAAAACCTGATAATTCCAGTGCCGGTTGCTTTCTGTCTGCTGTACGAATGAGTGTGTGAGTGTCCATTCAATGTGGGATGGTTTGTTTTTTGTGAGATTTCGAAGTGTGGGAGAGAAAATCTGCAAGCAGCTCATGAGCTGCTCTGAGTCCCTTAATGGATGAATAAATATAGAGCCTCTGCTTTCACTCTACATTTGGTCATGTTCTTATCACTTTTCAGAGTCACAAAATGGGCACATGTCTGGTGGGGGGAGGTGGTATTGGTCATGAGTGTTTCAATGGCAGTAACGTTATTTACCGAAAGGATAAAATGCAGGAAATGGCCAATTTATGGATATAAAGGAATCTTATGAAACATGCCCGGGGCACAACCTCTGTGCTCTAAAGGCATCATTGCGCAAAGCAGGAGCAAGTAAACTGCCATTCAAAGCGCACAATTGAACAACTACAACCCTAAATGCAGAATTCAGTAGACGTGAGTAGTTATTTTAATACATTTTAAAGTTGTTGTGTGACGAATCTGCATTTTGGCAGATAATAGCCTATGGTATATACTGCTTGCCTGTAGTTTGGTGTGAATGGATATTCAGCTTTTTATAAAGTTTAACTTTAATCATGCCCAACAGATATGTTTTCAAGCAGTAATTCACTCCTTGATTTGCTTAATAAAAGTCTACTTCGAGATTCTGTTGACAAACATGTTTTCAACATGTTTATTGCTAGCACAGAAAAAAAAAGACGTAGCACAAGTAATTTGCGTGCAGTGTATCTGGTTGCCTTGACAATAACACACTTGCTGCTTCGCTATGTAATCAGTAAAACCACTTGAATGGTACATGGAGTGTGAATTTGTAAGTTTACTATAGAACCCCCAAGCTCAAACGTCAATGACCCTGACCATTATGGACCTTATGGTCATGTAAACTACAGCAACTCCAAGGGCAACATTGTGTGGTGCATGAGCAAGAAAATTGTCACAGAATGCAGAACTGATGCAGAACGTGGTGTTCGTAACTCTTTTCGTAACAATATTATGGTAGTGTAAACCGACATAAAGACCAACTCCTGTGCTAACGAGCAAGACAACTATCATTCAAAATGCAGTTAAACAATTGCTGTATGAAATGAGGAATGTGGCAGAATTGACAAAGCAAAGAGAAAGGCAGATAAGCCAGGCCCAAAAATGGGAGGATGTACAGCCTAACTCAATATAAGCGGCTCAGCATGTACAAGGGGGTCACACCCTGTTCTACTTGCGACACTGTGGTCGTAAACACCTCTTCCATACAAGAAAGTATCGTATCAAAAATTCACAGTTGAACTGTTGTTATCTGAAACGTGGCACACGATGGACCCGACAAAGCAGAATCAATCATGGAGCAACATATCTCGTGAGCTGAATTGGTAGCGTGATGCAGAATGTGGCAAATCAGTCACTGCAAAATTAAAGAGACGTTTACAGGTTGAAAGTTTGAGAGCAAGAGCTGTGTGCTTTACAGTGTTGCACACAGTCCGGGGAGAGCAAGCGAGAAGTAGAGAATAATGCTGAAACACAATGAATACAATAATTCAAAGCAAATAATACATAAGCAGATCTTATCTGAAGAACAGAAATCTGATTGGATGTCCTTTTATGGAATTGGTGACTCAGTGTCTTAGATGGTGGTATTAGCACCAGCAGCCAATGAAATGGTGTGTTTTTAATACAGTCTTCAGACAATCATCACCAGATGATCTTCATACCTAGATCCTATCACATCAGCTATTGATGCAGTGTTGAGTGAACCTATGAAAGCAAACTGCCTTTCACTAATGCTTTGGTAAGGTCTATAAATGGGTTTAAATATATTTTCCTCAACTCTTTTCCAGGCAGTCCATCTGTTGTCTGTGGCACATTTTTACAGCACCATCATCAACAACTTGAATGTGTTATGAGAACAACGCTCTCATTAACAAGTATGTGTGTCTGTGTGTGCTTGTGTTTATGTGTGCACAGCAATGAATGTGAAAAATTATCATTGCAATCATGCTCAGTTCAAGAAGTTATTTAATATTTAAAGGAATGCTAATTTCTAGACACAGCAGCTGTAACATATTGTCCATTAACACAGAAAATGATTTGTCCCTCAGTTGTCAGTTGTCTTAATTGTCCCCTGGTAATATTTGAACAAGATGCACAAGGACACAGGAAAGGAACCATAAAAAAAAATCTATACATTTCTACACATTTTTTATTATTATTATTATTTTAAAAAAAGTTTATGTGACTATAAATAATGCTTATCCTTAATTTTAATAAATGCAAAAAGTCAATATCACCACACCATTATTATTTCCACAAGAAACTCTTATGGACGTATGAACACAATGAATCGGTTTTCATTAAACTGTAAAAACATTTAAACATTTTTATTATGTATTAACCATTTTATAAAAGCAATGAGGATCTTGAGGCTGTGCCATATGGTGAATATGGTCATGCTGAAGGCTTCTGTAGCATGACGTGCCTAACAACGCTTTATAGCTGATTATAATTTCTTACATTTTTTTTATATAGCGCTTTTCTAGGTACTCAAAGCGCTTTACATATGGAAGGGGGAATCTTCTCAACCACCACCAATGTGCAGCATCTGGATGATGCGACGGCAGCCATATTGCGCCAGAACGGCCACCACACACCAGCTTATTGGTGGAGAGGAGACAGAGTGATGAAGCCGATCAGTATATATGGGGATGATTAGGAGGCCATGATGGACAGAGGCCAATGGGCAAATGTGGCTAGGATGTGGCCACTATTTCAACAATATAGCATGACTCTCACGATGCATACAATGAAATGCCTTTGCCTGTCGACTAAACTGCATTACTGTCAACACAATTTTTATTTGTTTTTATTTTACAAACTGAGGGACGAGTTGGTATATTTTCTGTGGTAAGACTCAGCAGACATGAAATATCTCTTTTGCAAATAATTGTACAAATGATTACACACACCTTTTTCGAATTGGTTTTACAATAGGAATTTAATATATTACACAATGGAAAAACATTTTATGAAGACTTCCATATGTACCAACATGTAAACGTTACTGACAGACAAGAAAAAGAAATCTGTGTCTTGAATATCTGTTATCTTGCATTCACCCAGTAATGGTTAAGAGCCTGTGATCTGGCCTTGAGTGGGCTGTGAAATGCTTTTCAAAGAGACAAATGCATATTGTCTCTATGGTTACGGCTCATAATGGCTTTATGATGTAGTCACATCTCCTCCAGAGGGCACTTTAATGGCTTTGGATTTAAAACCGACCAATCTCAATATTTGTTCACCAGACACAAATACAATTGATCTCCTAACCTAAATGCATATTTACTAACCCTTTGAGAGCCCCCCTCCTCCAATTATATCTATTTTAGATATAATTTTAAACATAATTTCATCAATTAAACAGTTTTTTTAGTTTTAAATGTTGAGGGTCTCCTCCTCATGGGTGCCGCCATGTTCACATTAGCTGTGTCAACAACAAAGCATAAACATAAAAGTACATTTAAAAAAACACAAGCAAACCAAACAATATGTCTCAATATAGACACAACCAAGTCTTGCATCTGCAATCCATCGGTCCACATAGAATGAATATCAATGGCAAAATGTACAGGCACACAGTTCCTGGATGAAAGAAACTACAATGACCCACAGCTTCAGCTTCAAACACAGTTTGAGGATAAATGCCTTGGCATAAAGCGATAGGCGTGAAGACACACACTGGTCACAGTCACGGCTGCAGGGAGAGAGAACTGTAAAGCAGCCGGCCTTGTGATAACTCAGACCACTAACAACACAAAAGATTAGTCAAGTTTGAATCCTATTATGTCAATTATGGTGTGTTGTGTGAGATGAAAAAAACAAACAAACAAAACATAGACCGCTTCGGTCGAAGCAGATATAGCTTTTTGGGCAGTGCTTTGACACAAGTTTGAGTCCTGGTCCTTTCTGATCTTAAAACTGATTCCTTTCAGTTTTAAACCCTGGTGTTGGTCATGATTGTCCATTGTTTGCAGAGAGAAACTGTGTTTTGTGCATTTATGCAGTGTTTTAGACTGAAGACTTTGTTTACTGTTTTACAGAATTTATTAGTTTGTTTTGGTGAAACTTTTTCTGTGGGAATTTTTAATTGTGGTTTTGAATATGTTCAACTTTTGAACTTTTTGCTAGGCCTAGCTAAAATGGCAATGTATAATACCAGGAAACATAAAATTGAATGAAACAAGAGTTATAATTTAGAGGCAGTGTTTTTCAATTCAGTGAAATCTAGAATTTTAATTGATTTTCGATATTATAACACCATGAATGATCTTGTTTCTTTTTATTTGATTTGGTGCTATAAGGGGGCTTTGTGTGAGATTATTGATGACAACCTGCATTTTGCATCCCTATTAATACAATTTTCTGTTTTGATACTTGTTTAACAATGTGCTCATTGACTGGACAATGTTTTAGTTTTGTAATTAATCATTTGTAATTAAGGGTTTTTGAAATTCAAATTCTCTCTTTATCTTTCCCACATTGCTTAATGTCCACTCTATACTGTACTATCTGAATAAAAGTGGAAAATTCCTGAAACAAATCTTTAAAAAAAAGTATTTAAAAAAAAGTTGTGAAGAGCAGCAGTCACTGAACAAACTTCATGAATCCATACCAACAGGTGTCAGTATAAAGTACAGGATGGGTTATACTGTTGGAATGAATAAGAACAATTAACAATTTCATGTGGCTCTAGGAGGATTTGTTGGTTAAAAATTGACAAAATTCAATTATTTTGCAAATTTTTGTAAATATTTTATTATATCTTTTCATGTGACAACACTGAAGAAATGACACTTTGCTACAATGTAAAGTAGTGAGTGTACAGCTTGTATAACAGTGTAAATTTGCTGTCCCCTCAAAATAACTCAACACACAGCCATTAATGTCTAAACCGCTGGCCACAAAAGTGAGTACACCCCTAAGTGAAAATGTCCAAATTGGGCCCAATTAGCCATTTTCTCTCCCCGGTGTCATGTGACTTGTTAGTGTTACAAGGTCTCAGGTGTGAAAGGGGAGCAGGTGTGTTACATTTGGTGTTATTGCTCTAACTCTCTCATACTGGTCACTGGAAGTTCAACATGGCACCTCATGGCAAAGAACTCTCTGAGGATCTGAAAAAAAAATTGTTGCTTTACATAAAGATGGCATAAAAGAAGACCCTGAAACTAAGCTACAGCACAGTGGGAAAGACCATACAGCGGTTTAACAGGACAGGTTCCACTCAGAACACGGCCTCGCCATGGTCGACCAAAGAAGTTGAGTGCACATTCTCAGCGTCATATCCAGAGGTTGTGTTTGGGAAATAGACGTATGAGTGCTGCCAGCATTGCTGCAGAGGTTGAAGGGGTGGGGGGTCAGCCTGTCAGTGCTCAGACCATTCGCCGCACACTGCATCAAATTGGTCTGCATGGCTGTCGTCCCAGAAGGAAGCCTCTTCTAAAGATGATGCACAAGAAAGCCCGCAAACAGTTTGTTGAAGACAAGCAGACTAAGGACATGGATTACTGGAACCATGTCCTGTGGTCTGATGAGACCAAGATAAACTTATTTGGTTCAGATGGTGTCAAGCGTATGTGGCGGCAACCAGGTGAGGAGTACAAAGACCAACCAAGCGTGTCTTGCCTACACTCAAGCATGGTGTTGGGAGTGTCATGGTCTGGAGCTGCATGAGTGCTGCCGGCACTGGGGAGCTACAGTTCATTGAGGGAACCATGAATGAGCAGAGCATGATCCTCTCCCTTCGGAGACTGGGCTGCAGGGCAGTATTCCAACATGATAATGACCTCAAACACACCTCCAAGATGACCACTGCCTTGCTAAAGAAGCTGAGGGTAAAGGTGATGGACTGGCCAAGCATGTCTCCAGACCTAAACCCTATTGAGCATCTGTGGGGCATCCTCAAACGGAAGGTGTCGTCATGGAGGAGTGGAAGAGGACTCGAGTGGCAACCTGTGAAGCTCTGGTTATTGAAATATTGACACTTTGGGCCCAATTTGGACATTTTCACTTAGGGGTGTACTCACTTTTGTGGCCAGCGGTTTAGACATTAATGGCTGTGTATTGAGTTATTTTGAGGGGACAGCAAATTTACACTGTTATACAAGCTGTACATACTACTTTACATTGTAGCAAAGTGTCATTTCTTCAGTGTTGTCACATGAAAAATGTGAGGGGTGTACTCACTTCTGTGAGATACTGTATACATATATATATACAGTATATATATATATATATATATATATATATATGGTTTATGCCCACTGCACAGGAAATTCAAGGTTTGTGTTATATTATAAGGGATGTTGCAATTTTCTCTATTAAAATATTCAGCACTGGTGTCAGTAGGCAGTGACCATGTTGTGTGACTTTTGCATGCCGAAACATTCATTCAAATACTTTACTTTTAAGCTTGTTTCTATGTGGCTTAACTAATATTTAAGTGGAAATTTTATGTTTAATTAGTTTGAACAAGTATTGCAATGTTGCTACAGTGGATCTCTCGGCTAAGACTTATGGTTTATAATTCGTTTCTTTCTTTCTTTTCTTTTTTTTTTTTTTTTA
>RJVU01078462.1:660024-686153 GCA_003731715.1 Anabarilius grahami
AACAATAGAGAGACACTGCCACACTATCTTTGTATCTCTGTACATGTTTTTTCATCTGTGAGATTTTCATCTCCATTCCCTAATTCCCTTCTGAACAATGCAGACGTAGGCTTTAATTAATCCCGCTGTGTCAATATTTGCCTTTAGATTCTCTTTGAACTCTCTCCCAGAGTCTCTTGTTTATCTGCATTGACAGCTGCCTGTACCGTGACGGATTCTTAATGCATTATGCACATGCCAGTCTCAATCTGACTCACAGTATGCATGTGAATGTAAGCAACAGTAATGGATTGATCTAAATAGAAAGATGAAAATAAACAGTAATCTAGCTAAAATCCCAAATTCAAAAGCATTTACAATCTGCATGTTGGCAAGTAACACTGCAGTGCACAACTGCTCTGTATAAAGCTGTGAAGTTGCACAAGTCTTGCACCGCATTTCAGGCAGAGGTAAGCACCCATTCTCGTAAATCTCCTTGGGTCAGGCGACTGAGGATAGAGCTTTCTTGAGATTATTGACTATTAGAGGGCAGATTAAAGGCTCAACACTCCAGATGGTTGAGGTGATTCCCAGCATGCTTGCGACTAGTTTGCTCAGCAGTAGAAGCAGTTTCATATTTGATGCTGTCTTCATTCAGTTCCCTTTCATAGATTGACTATGGGAACACCCTCCAGGTGTGATGATTGTCTGAAGCCTGTATAGAATTATGGCAGTTCATTGGCCGATGGCGCAAACCTGCACCCAGTGACGCACTGCGTTACCTGTCTGTGCCATTACTCCTCAGACTTCTATTCTTCAAGAAGACAGTTTATCTGCTTTTTGAGAAGCCTTGGATTTATTATTTCATTATTGGATGTTTGTATCGTGTATCATGTTTCCTGCAACCCACGTAGAGTGAGTAGAGTGGAACCCCTAGCAGAAAGCACTAGCTTCTCTGGAGCTTGACCAGCCAGCAGCGCAGTCAACGAATGCTTCTTGGGCCCTGTAGTGCCCATTTGCCTCACAGGCTGTTGCTGTTTTTCTAGGATCTCCTGTTAGATCCTTCAGGCTGTCCCCTTTCCAGCTGTCTGCAGTGACCTCAAGAAAGGAGAAAAGCAGTGAGGCAGTCTGGACCCCACCTCTAAAAGATTCAGTTCTGTGGATTCACTTTGGGGTGCAGTCACGCTCTGGCAGGACCTGAGGTTGGCAACTAAGGTTTCCCATCCTATGGGTTCAGAGGGGAATTCCTGATCAAATGGCCTGGAAATGGAGGAGTGGCCTGCTTTGGGGGACTGTGTCAGACTGCAGAAGCCTTTATTCCCACTGCATTCTGTTCTGTCAGTCCCAGAGTCTTTAACGTTTTGTGCAACAGAAGACTGTGTGTTTTGAAAGACAATCTTCTCGCTCATGCTCCATGCGACGATGCCTTCATAGTACAGGAGATGTGCCTCATTTATGTCATTTCACATGGTATCCCTATGATGTGTGCTGGGCCCCATATATTCACCTGGTCTGGGAGGGGTTTTCCCTGCTGCTCAGTCTCCCATTCAAGAAGGTCTGTGACACAAATGTGACTTATATGTGACAGGTTTTCTCCTGTTTCTCCTTCTCCTTTCTCAATTCTGCATGCCCTGTGCCCCAACTCAATGATAAGGTGTCTGTCGTGATCATCTTGCAGACAGACTCTC
The DNA here is from genome assembly GCA_003731715.1 of Anabarilius grahami. NCBI lineage: Eukaryota > Metazoa > Chordata > Actinopteri > Cypriniformes > Xenocyprididae > Anabarilius > Anabarilius grahami. Next base: position 661,692 of record RJVU01078462.1, read on the forward strand.
CCCATTGATACACCCTGAGTCAAAAACTGGGGTTGTTTCCATTGTATACAGGGTTTGGTTCTCAGATCTGGTGTCTATGCTGAAGAAGCATCCTTGGAAGATCCCGATCAGATCTACTTCCAAGGCTCAGGGCACCAGGTGGCATCCCCAGCTGGAAATATGGAAACAATATGGCTGTTAAGGTGCATGTGTCAGTGATTGTTTGTTCCTTATTGCGCCATACCTATAGTCATTTTTTGAGATCTGCCGATACTGATAACAGTATCCATATCGGCCTGATATTGAGCTTGTGTACTCATACTCATTCAAAATGCTCCGATACCACACAGCGTGCGTAAAGTACAGTGTTTGTGTGCAGACAAAGAAACAGACAACAGAACAAACACAGATATGAGATATAAGAAATTAAAGATGTCTATGAAGTAAAAGTATCTAATTAATAGAATATTAAGCATAAATTCAATATTCGTGACAAAAGACGAAAAGAATAAGGTGAACATTTCTGAACGGAACGCATCCCACCCCCCCATCGCTCTCTCTCTCAGAATCGTCTCTCATCCCTCAGAGTCACTCGTACAGCACGCATCCTTTCTATTCTAAATAACTGGAAGGAAACAGCCAGAAACTCAGTCAAAAGTGCACCTTTTGAGCTATTAGCGGCTGGCAGCTTAAGAGTGCTTATGTCGAGCTATTAGTGGTACCGTCTTTCTTCGCTGTGGCTTGAATGGTTTCTGTGCAGATTTAAATAAATACATAAATGAACACATGTACGTTTAGCTACCATACACATGTGTGCGTTATCACCTCAGTGGTTGCATTCACTTTCAATAATTCAGCACAACTTTGAGAACGATCATTTACTGAATCAGCGCACTTTAGCTATGTTCGTTATTCTTTCTAATGTAACATCAAAGGAATGTCCTTAAACACTAATCAAAGAAATATCATAGCTTCTGTTCTCTTCTTTTTAAACAACATCCAAAGATGTGCATAAACTGTTCTCTTGGCCATATTGAACTGCGTGAAAAATGACGAAAGTTTGCTTGTTAACGATAGTTTGTTAATTATCATACGTAGAGAATTTTAATATTTATTTTAATGATATCGGTGCATTCTAAAGACTGATTTATATTTCTGTGTCAGAACTACGCCATAGGCTACGCGTTGGTTTTCATTTATACTTCTGCATCGTTGTCCGTGTCAACCTGCAATTACACATGCATGCAGACCACTAGTAGGTAGTGTCCACAGGCATGTTGATGGTGTAACCCACAGTATCAAGGCAAAAGCTGAAGAAGAAGCAGCTTGTTGTGTACGTTGTAGGAGAAGCAGCAGCAACGATAGCAGCAAGTAGATGACGACTTTTTTGTAGCTTGTTGTTAAATAATGAAGTGTAGTTATGTCACAAGTGGAAATGTGTATGAGGAAATGCAACGCTAATGCAGATTAATATTTTTACCTGAGGGAGGGGTTCTAGCAGACCAATCACAGCGCTTGTGGTCCACGTAGAATTGACGCGTTGTTACATTTTTGGAGAGGTGCACGTCAGGCTACGCCATACGTGTATAGAGTGTAGGTTCAGCGCAGAAGTATAAATCAGCCTTTAGTTAGTACTCCTTCAACTGTAGCATCTCATTCTCTATTCAGGCAGCCAGGGTTACTCATGCAATCAAGGTGTTTTCAGTTTTTTGTGCGTTTCACCTAAAATCCTTTAAGATGCTGTTTTCAATGGTTGAGTTGCTCAGTTTGAACCTGAGTTCAAATCCACCCACATCCCTCTGCCCCCACAGGTCTTCTTTCATTGTGTGTTATTTGGTTGTAAACTGTGGCATTTTTGCATCATCATTATATAGCTGCAACTATTTACTACTGTATCTCAGGAGAAGACACCAACTTCACTGTATTATTGAAGTCTAATATATCAAAAACGCAAAACATTTCTTGTCTTGTCACATTCAGTTATGAATTACATGAATCATGTAAATGATTCATATTTTCTATTCAAAAAGGTGACATTTGATAAAGTCGAGTACTTTGATATTACTGTCAGCTTTAAAATTTCTATCGTAAAACAGTTGTCAGATATTAAATGTTTAGCTACTTGCATCTCACCACGCACTCTTTCTGTAGTAAATCTCATAACAACAAACAGAGTGTGTAATAGAGTACAGCAGAGCAGCATCAAGCATATCAAGTATTTGGGGGGACATTGGCCATTTCTAATTATTGGGGGGGACTTGTCCCCCTCAATAGCCGCTTTTCTGCTGTCGGGCCAGTGGGCTGGGCTAATAGCCTAGGACCTGTAGCACCAAGCCCAGAATGTTCCGTTTCCGCCGCCAGGCCAGAAGCTCAGCATTGCTTCACTAAAACCCTTCCATAACATGCCTCTCTGGAACAATGTCACAAAAAAACAATTTCACCAACAAATGTTTTTTCAGAAAACTAATCAGAAAGAAATCACTGGAAACTAGCGAGATTGCAAAACAAACATGATAAAAGCGGCATTTTTGTTGTTTACTTTTAAAACTCAAGCATTGATGCTTTACCACAGTTTTACAATAATAAGTGATACACTGATCTAAATGAATTAATAGTCACAGAAATAAGATGGTATTTACCGTTATTACACAAAAGAAAGAGGACACACGTACCCTACTTATTCAGTTGTGTCTGTTTCTGTTTATGACATATGCGGAGTTAAATATGGATATCAGACAGTCCAGTAAGAGATGAGACATACTGACAGATAAAATAAATACATGATTGTGATAGCCTATGTGATTTGTCTGATTTCTTCAAGCAGTCATATTTACCACGTTTACTATGGTAATGGTTAGTGCGCATAGTTTTTTGCATTGCATTTAGATATTTCTAACTTATACAGTGATCAGAATCCACATCGGATCACAAACAGAAGTTATTTCAAACACTTGCTGCTGTTTGAAAGTGAGTTCTGAGCTAAAATGATTTTAAAAGTCTTTAATACTGATGTTGGCTGGTAGGCCTATATGAAATCATCCGTGGCCCTGCCATCTCCAGACTCCGTGTTTGTTCATAACCACTCCCTCAAGCCAGAGCTGGCCCGTTTTGGACCAAGGTATTCGGTAGGCCAAAAATAACCCTGGCTGTTGTTCCCGAGGAAGCCCCAACTACCCCTTTTCCACTAAGGCAGTTTGAGTGCTGATTCAGAGACAGAGCCTAGTTTCAAATCAGTTTTGTCTTTCGACACCCAAAGCACCAGCTCCGAACCAGGAAAAGTGTTTTGCACCAAAACATTGCTGGTCTAGAAGTAAGAACCGCTTGTGTCAGGGGCTAGGGGCAGGGTTACCGTGACCAACAAGAAACTTGTGACCGCCATTTTTGAAATAGCAGCTAATCGAGCTAATAGCAGCTCGATTGTAATCTCCGTCTATATACAAATTATGGCGAGCCGTGTTTGGATGCCGATGTAGATTCGCAAAGCCATGAGCATCAATAGTAGCGAAACGTCCGCCATTGTTGATGGAAGGCTTGTCCGAGATGCATTGGAGCAGCACGGGTGACATCGGAGTGTCAGCGGGAGCGTTTGTAGAGCATATGACTCCTTGTAGTTTTGGATCGTTCTCGCGGTGCTTTGATGTCATGCGCCGATCGCTCTGCGAGAAGCAGATGCATCTCGAACAAGCTTGGTGTGTTTGTGTTTGGCGCTGCCGCTCTAGCTTTGCTGTGAAATATGAGATGTATACAGTGACATAAGACCTGGCTCTGTGCTGGTTCTCTAGCCCAGTGTTTCTCAACTCCAGTCCTCGGGACCCACTGCTCTGCACATTTTGTATGTATCCCTTATTTAACGCACCTGATTCAGATCATCAGCTCGTTAGGAGAGACTCCATGACCTGAACTGAGTGTGTAAGGTAAGAGAGACATACAAAATGTGCAGAGCAGTGGGTCCCGAGGACTGGAGTTGAGAACCACTGCTCTAGCCCGTGGAAAGGCAAACCGGTTCTTAGAAGGCTCGTTAATTAAACCAACTCCGAACTGGCACTAGCACTAGCTCTGAACAAGCATCCAGTTCGTGATGGTGGAAAAGGGGTAAACAAGGCCCGATCAAGCCCCGGAAGTGACAGTGAAAACCCGACTGGCCCTGGCACGCCTGCTTTTGGCCTGACAGTGGAAACGCGGCTATTGTCTATGGTTGTTACGGCCCTGCATTAAAGTATAGCAATTTACAATTTTTCTTTCCTAACTTACAAAGACCTAAAACAAAAAGGACATGCAGCAAAAGAAAAGCACAGGTCATCAGTCCAGGGTATATCCCCCTAAATGCCTACGATGATTGCGACTTTGACTCATTTGAGTTTATAAGCAGGCCGAATGGCTTAACAGTTGCGCCTGGATCCTATAAATAACATGAGCACACAATGCAACAAATTATACCGCTGGCCAGAGTGAAGGATCGACAGTTAAACCATTTAGTGCATACACTCTAAAAACTGCTGGGTTAAATATGGACAAAACCAGGGATTGGGTTATTTTCACCCAGCCATTTTTTTCAACCAATTTTGGATTTATTTTTTTAGCCAGCAATATAGTAATATAGTAAAAGGCGTGTTTTTGCTCACCCCCAAATAGGGGCAAATTTGTGGGGTATTTTAAGCTGAAACTTGACCAGACCAGAGACTTATATTACATCATGTGAAAGAGGGCATAATAGGTGCCTTTTAACCCAACCTGCTGGGTTTGTCCATATTTTACCCAGCTTGGGTTTTTTTAACCCAGCATTTTTTAGAGTGTAGATGTATTTTAAAACGCACCTGTTGTATACGACACATGTGAAGTCGACATGAAAATGGTATTTGCAACCCATTTTACTTCTGTATTATGACATATTTCCAATCAAAAACAGGTGATAGGATTGTGAAATTCCAATATTTTTTTTTCTTTAGAATATAATGCAATGATGATGCACAATAAGACCAGGGATGTGTATTAAGAAAGTCTAGCTATCCATCCATTTTCCAAATTGCTTGTTCTATGTAGGGTCGCAGGGATGCTGGAGCCGGTCCCAGCATCTCCGGCCGATGGCCAGATGTGCCAAATGATCTGTCAGCTCCATCTGCTTCAGCCTTTGCAGTGTCTAAGTATCATTAGATTTAATAGCAGGAGCTTTTGCAGCAGTGTTTGAGATGGTTGGCCATACTGACGTGAGGCTGTGGGTTCAGGTCTTTTAAAGTCTACCTGTCTGGCTCACTTTCTCATATACCAGCTCAGGGACGTTAATGTTTCAGACACCTGGACAATTTCAGCTCTCCTGTCAGTGATCTCAGGTTATCGGTTTGAATTTTTGAGTCACTTCTATCAACTGAGCTGAAAAAAAGATATGTAAATATGTTGTTCCCCCACCAGAGTAAATGTGAGCTGCTCAGTGTTCCAGCGCAATCTTAATTAGATAGATTAGACACAGCAACACAAAGGCTGGTTGGGTAATCTGCTTTGACTGAGCTGGTTATATGTTTGTCCTGTTTTTCATTCTGTCCTTACCTATATGTTCACGCTTTGGCGTCTCCGCGGAGAGAACGCATTACGCAAGAGAAAAATAAACGAGAGAAACTGGGAAGAAGCAGAGGGTTGAGTTTAGAAGAGACTTTGGGGGACACAATGCTTCAATTTTTCTTTACTTTCACTAAGCAAAGCAGATCTGCCAAATTCAACCTCCAAAAATTGCTACCAGTGTTTATAAGACTGAATAAACAAAACAAAATTTAGTTCATTGAATCTCATGCTATTTCTGGCTGTTTTTACTAGGCTTAATCTTTTATGCTTGCAAATTGCTATTCAATATAGACATTTCTGGTGAATAAGGCTCTTATTAAAACACAAAAGACTACCTCGTCAAAATACAGCATTCACTGTTGCTTTAATTTAAACTTGACTTCACAGGAAATGTGTTCAGTGGAACATTTTTGGCCTGTTTTAATAATGTGCAAATACATTAAATACATACATTTTTTTTATATTTAGGACAAAATACTTGTTGAATAATTATTTTTTATTCATGCTTTCATAATGACACTTTGAGGCTAGCACTATAAACAATGCCGAACACAACCTTTAAAAGACTATCAGGAAATTAAGATTAAGGGATTAATTTATTTTCCGATTGACATAAAATAAATTACTGGTTGATATTTATAATCCCAAATGACATCTCATAACTAAGCCCACTGCAAGATTTTGTGTTACAGTTTATAAGCCTGAGGTTACAAAGGATGTGTTTGTAGGAAATACCTGAAAGTTAAAGCTCTAATAGTCACCGTCTAACTCAGTGGCTTCACGTTTAATGAAGAAGAAAATATCAACTTAATCACAAAGTAACTAATCTCATCTTCATAAATCAAAAATATATGGTGTGTCATTGTAAATGACAGGCTGTGTTGCTTAAATATCCAAACATCAATAACTAAATATATAACTGATGATACATATCAATTTATATGTATTATCATTACATTTGAATAAGATCAATTTAAAAAGACACATTAAATTCATTAAACAACAATAATATTATGAAAAATTAGAAAGGAAATTCCACAAACGGTAAGCAATTTAAATATTTGATTGATAATACACTCTTAAAAATAAAGGTTCTTTATTGGCATTGATGGTTCCATAAAGAACCTTTGACATCCATGGAACATTTCCATTGCACAAAAGGCTCTTTATATCAGAAAAAGGTCCTTTAGATTTTTCAAAAGTTCTTCAAACCAAGAAAATATGGTTCTTTTAAGAACTGTTCACTGAAAGGTTCTTTGAGGAACCCAGAATGGTTTTTCTATGGCATTACTGTGATAAACCCCTTTTTGGAACCTTTATTTTTAAGAGTGTAAACAACAAGATGCAGTATGGCTGGTTCAAATGACCTGGAAACGCCTGAAAATAAAACTTGAGTGTTCTGAGCACGATGTTACAACTCACATCCTCTAACCTTACACAAATAAAACACTGAAAGCTTCTAACACAGCCAATACAGCTATACAGCCCTGCACTTTCAGGTGACGTTACACTATTCTTCCCAATTAATGCCTACTTACTTCATAACCTGCCTTGACACTTTTCACTAGATGTATAATGCTAGATAAAAATTAAAATAGTATGACGTGCGAATATACTCAGTGTAAAACAACTTTTTTCCAATTGAAATTTTCTGTATTATTACATCTTTAGATCTCACAGTGACACTTGAATTTCCACATGCAGTAACTGCATCTATTTGTAAAGAGAGTTTTAAAGCCTAATAGATTCCCTCTCCTTTGGCCCCATTAAAGGTTTACACATGATAACAATGACCTAAAATTACATAATCTATTACATATCCATTTCTCATCAAGAATGGCCAACAGCTCAAAAGCTTTATAATACGTCCAACTATTTGACTGACAGAAGTGAAGCCCTTTCAAATGGCTCAAGCCTAGATTAGCCGTTCATTTCCAACATTCACCTCGACAAAATATATAACAACAGTACAACTTTGTGTTTCTCAAAAGCTGTAAAAGCAGAGAAAAGGGAAGGCAGTCTCTTGGTGAGGGGAAGATCAATGGGGCTTGTTTGAAGGGAAGTAAGGTTAGTTGAGCGCAGTGGATGAGAGAGACATTCAGGGCTCTGATGACATGGGAAAGTCTGGTGAAGGTGGTAGGGATTGTGATCTAGAAGCTTCTACATCTATTGCAGGTGATCTCTGGTCTGGGAGGCAGGGAGGAGACTCTGGAACACAGGTTTAAGTTCACTCACGGTAGAATACATATTCGGTGTAGTTGGCCCAGATTTTGTCATCAGTCTGCTCATGAGCGAAGGCGCAAGTCCCTGTGGAGTTGCAGGCCACCATTTGGAAGCCAGCGTCGGCTAACCTGTCAAAAGCCTGCTCCAGGAAAGTAAACTTTAGGTAATAGCGTGATGTGTAGCGCTCTGGGGGGCGGTCAGGGTCACGGCTCTCATTCAACGTTTCCCCAAAAACTTCCTTGGCAAGAGAAGTCTTCCCGCACACCATAATCCGAGCCACTCTACGAAACTTGGCGTCTGTTTGACTGTCACGGCCGAGGGTGTAGGAGCCCCGGTAGCCAATGGTAATGAATCCGGAGCACTTGCCGTCACCTGCGGCTGAGGCCAGGCCGGAACAGGCGGCCACCCCCAGCGAGGCCAGGTTTCGGGCAATGTCGGTGCTAGGCGAGGACTCCTCGGGGTCGCTCTGGCAGCCCTCATCGCCCAGAGAGTTCTGCTTACTTATCTTTGGTGCCAGCTGTTTAACAAGTTCAGGGAGGTTGAAGAATTCTGCCTCTCGCTGCAGCCGTCCTCGCTCTGGGAAATGGTCTGGAAGGACAAGCTGCTGGTCCCGCATATAGTCCAGAATGTAACGAAACAGGAAGCCATCTCTGTCAACGAAAAAACGACCCTTGGTGTCACGAGCCAGGCTCTTAGTGCTCTTCTGGCTAAACATTTGCCACAGGAGGGAGTCTGGCACACTTGTTAAAGTTGAGTAGCGCGTTATATACACCTGACCCCCAACGTTCAGTTCAATAATTTCTGGAAAGGCCAGTTCCTCTGCAGGAATGCCAGTGGCATTGTCAGGTAAAGCCATATTTCAGAATACAACACTTGGTGAAGGATTTAAAAAGTCTGTCCACCTGGAACAAAAATTCACACTGTGTAGATAAATGTAGATGTAGTTGAGTAGGCTACTGTAAGATCAGAGATATCCCAGTGAGCTGAAAATACGTCTCCAGTTCACTATCACAGTTGCAAAACACAATTTAAGCATAATAATCCTTCAGAAAATTCGTTCAAAATTCAAATCTATTTGAATTAGCATACATGGCTCAGAAAATCTCATCGATGTCAAACACTGCCAAACGAGAGAAAAATAGATTCTGCATAGAGTTTTCAGATTATGTCCCTTTCATTTATCCATTCCCATAATCGAAGGTTCACAAACGTCCAATTCACAAACACCTACCGTAAGGCATTCAGAACAAGCAGTTAAAAATGCCATCTAAATGGCTGATTTTGCGTACATGTCCATGGAAGAAAGAGATGTAAATAATAAAGCGTTATGATGATCCATTTCTCACAAGCTGAGTAAAACGGTGCTCCACTCGCTCATTCTCGCACTGTGCGCACTGCTACTGAACCATAATATTCCCTCGTTAGCCACGCCCCTATATTGCGACGTCTTCGACTCTAACCCCGCCTCCGCGTTTCTGGCGTCATATTATAAATACTTGAGACATGAGATGAAAATTCTTGTTGCTTTACCAAAAGTCTACTTAATTGTAATTTCTTACACTTTATTATCTCTTAAAAGTATCAGTGCAAGGATAAAGCATTTCATAAAACCTCATTTACTTTGTGCTTTATTAAGCATGTAATTATTTATGCATCTCGATGTTAGTTTCTATAGCCTATGTTTATTTTTATCACTTATTAATAAAAATATGATTTCTGATTATTAATCACATTATTTCTCTACTAATAACATTATTATTGTTGTTGATACTAACATTATTATTCAGTTGATCTAAAGTTTTGGAAGTGTTTTTCTTTTTATTCACATTTGTAAGTGTGTTGATCATACATTTTCAATAGGTTAATAAAAAAACAAAACATTTGTAAACCACATTCAGATTAAGTCTAGAAAGTCCCAATAAAATACAACTAAATAGGTTTGCTACACAATATTAAAATAGAATGAAACACTGACATCTAGTGGATAAAAAGCTCTGACCAGATTCAGAATCACAATTTAAAAGAGCTTTATTGGCAAGTACACACACACACACACACACATGTTCGTTTTTGTGAATTGTGGGGACATTCCATAGGCGTAATGGTTTTTATACTGTACAAACTGTACTTTCTATCCCCCTACACCACCCTTACCCCTAAACCTAACCATCACAGGAAACTGTGCACACTTTTACATTCTCACAAAAACTCATTCTGTATGATTTATAAGCCTTCTGAAAAGTGGGGACATGCTGAATGTCCTCATAAGTCACCTCTTATTGTAATACCTATGTCATACCCATGTCATTATACACATTTGTGTCCTGATATGTCACAAAAACGCACGCACACACACACACACACACAGAGAGAGAGAGAGAGAGAGAGAGAGAGAGAGATGTTGGGTTTCCATGTTATGTGGGGATTTTAGACATAAAGATTTTTATAGCCTACTGTACAAACTGTATATTCTATTCCTATACCCTAAACCTACCCATCACAGAAAACTTTCTGCACTTTTACATTAAAAACAATAAATAAATAAAATAAATAAACACTTAGTATACACTCTAAAAAGTGCTGGGTTAAAAACAACCCAAGTTGGGTTGAAAATGGACAAACCCAGCGATTGGGTTGTTTTGACCCAGCGGCTGGGTTAAATGTTTGCCCAACCTGCTGGGTAGTTTTATTTAACCCAAATATTGTTTAAAAATTACTGTATTTCTTGCTTAAAATGAACCCAAAATATGTTGGAAATTAACATTTATTAATATGTTTAATAAACAAACATTTATTAATATTTTTTTTGAATAATATTTAAACAATAAACATTTATTAAATTGCTGATTAATAAATGCTCATCTTTTTGATTATTATTGTTGCCTCTAGTAATTATGAGTCTGATTTTTAATTTCCAACCTATTTTGGGTTCATTTTAAGCCAGACATATAGTAATTTGTAAACAATTGTTGGGTTAAATAAAACTACCCAGCAGGTTGGGCAAACATTTAACCCAACTGCTGGGTCAAAACAACCCAATCGCTGGGTTTGTCCATTTTCAGTGTATGATTTATTAGCTGTTTTCCTCATGGGGACCAAAAAATGTCTCCACAAGGTCAAAAATAACTGGTATAACTATTTTTGTGGGGATATTTGGTCCATATAACCACACACATACAGGAAATTGTATTTGGTAATTAATACTTCTAATACTCAGCTACTTCTAATCAGCTATACATGATTAAATAATCGAAAAATTCAAATAATGGCAAGACAGCCAAATCAAACTGTACTGTCCTTTAAAAAATATTTACTCAACAGTATTTAATAATTTATTAAAACAATCAAGTTGGATCTTTCGAAAAGAAAATAAACCAGTTTGAATTGTTTAAGTATGGGGTTGATGATCTAATTGATGAATCTAAATGATGTTTTCTTCTAAAAAAGAAAGGCTCATGAATATGAGTATTTTTGCACACTAGGAGTCTAGCTAATTCCTTTTACACAATCTTTTACAAATATCTTCAGCAACATGGACTGTTAAAATGGTAACTATTTTGTTTTGTGTTAAATTAATTTGCCACATTGCAAAGAAAACATGAAAATGAAATCAAACTGATCTAGATATAGCCTCGCTTCACCCTGCAGAAATGAAAAGCTCTGGCTTTAATTGCTCTCTGAGTTCAGTGTCAGCATTTTTCCATTCTTTTGTATCTCTATACAGCAAAGGGTTCTTGGTAAGCCACTGAAGCTTGAAACTAACCTTGAACAGACTCTTTTGTTCCACTGAATGAAAGCAAGTTACAAGGGCATTTGTGATTTATTTTCTATTTTATCAGAAATGCTGAGGTGACATAGCAGTGTGTGCCATGCAGGTGAAAAATGGATTCCATTCTTCTGCTATTGACATCTTTTTCTGTAAAATGAGAAAAATGAGACTAATAAACATGTGCTGAAAGAATAAAATGATTTTTTAATTAGCAGTCAACAAGGATAATTGACACAGATGATGGCCAGTGAAAACAAATGCAGAGACTGAAGCAGAGAAAGTGGAAAGCTGAGACTATAGTTGTGCTATGTGGGCTTCTAATCTATTTGCATTAATAAATGTGACAAAACAAGCATTTCTATCTGGATGTTAGAATAGTTTATTTCATTGTAGTGCTGCAGTATAACTGTGAATAGTTGTGATTGCTGTTCTTTCTTTTGCTTTGACATATTGGGTTATTGTGGGGGATTGTATGGGATCAGATTCCCGCCAATAGTATTGCGGTCACGGATCAAAAAAGAATAAGCGTGAAACAAAAATTTAAAAACACATGTAAAAATATACAGCAAAAACTTAAAAAAAAAAATGCGAAATGATCGGATTGGCAAAGAACGTGGTCACGGATCAAAATATAATAAGCGTAAATCGAAAAATTAAAAGCACATAAAAAAAAATAACAAGCATGAATCAAAATTTTAAACATTAAAAATGATATTGCACAAATCTTAAACTTGTGTTTATGCGTTCTTAAAAGTTGTTTTCCTTGCTTTTATTACTCTTTTCTTTCTGCTCTCTTACATTTTCTGCTCATATTTTACTCTTTTGTGCACTTGTGCTGTTTTTCTCTTTGCTCTTCTTTCTACGTTTTGCTCTTGCGTTTACAAATGTTGCAGTTCGAGTTTCATGTAAATTAGGCCGGGCTTAAGCGCCACCATTGGTCCACTAGTTCTAGATTGACAGCTCCTCCTCTAGCCNCGCGTGAACTGGTGCGCGTCTTACAGGCTAAATGAACCGAAACTCAGCGGCTGCTTGCCTCACATAGAAAGCTTTAAATATCTACTTTAACGAAAATGTAATAATTAAAAACGAAAAGAAATATGCTTCTCTGATTATGTAGACTAAACCGAGTGAAACATGCTTTCTCTCTCTAGGCGCGTCCACTATGAGCAGATGATGAGAGTTGGTAATGTCAACTTCATCTTTGCCGCCGACACTGGTTCAGAAAACATTACTTTATTAATAAACAATTAAAATGTCTTGCTGTTTTGGTCACATTCATAAGACCAATATCGATTCGTAAATCCCAGTCGATCTTTTGGTAGGATATGCTGTTTTCAGTTGATGAATACAGTACATAGTGCGCCTCCCATCCAATAAATCGCAATAGGCTTAAAGCTTTGTGTTGCTTTTGATATGGAACAAAGACTCAGATTTCAAATTCTGTTCATTTCTTTAAGAAATTCAAGCAATAAATACCGTTTTGGCGCTCTTTCATGTGGCGTGATAGATTATCAAATGCATAGCAAAAGATTCGTGCCAGTTTAATTTTTGTTCTGGATCCAGTGCTCTGCTGCTACATTGGAGCGCACTCGCCACCAACTGGACAGGGTAGGGAATTACAGTTACAATTTACAATAGATCACCCTCAGTTTATTCTGTCAACGTGACAGACGGCCTTCAGATTTTCCCGTCATTGATAATAAAATTCTGTCAATGACGGATAATTTTCGGTTAACGCGACCCCTGCGAGAAACATACAATGATCTAAACCAGTTCCAAACTTTTCAGTGTGGAGTACCCCCTGAGACATTTACCATCCTTCTGCGTACCCCTTCTCTTCCACATCGATTGTAAATTTTCCATTGAGGGACAATATTTACCCCCTACATTTCTAGTAGTTTTTAATCTTTATGAATACCTTTACAACATTAATAAGGTTTTAAATTAAAAAAATGTTCAATAGAGAAATATGCAATGCGTGAGTCATCGAGTCATTCATTAAAGAAGCAAGTGGCTGTATTAATGCATGAATCATTGAATCATGACTTTCACGAACAATTCGTTCAAAGTTGCAGATTCGTTCTCGAAAGACCCCTGTGTTGTAATCCTGCTGTTGTTTTCGTTGCAAAATAGAGCAAATACTGACAATACTGTGAAGAATAACACTTAATATTACCCCTTTGTTTGTTGAACTGTTGTGTGGATATTTGGATTTGCATTCTTGCTCGTATAATGTTATCAACATTAAAAACAAGAACTCACAAAAGGTAGGCTGTTTTGTATCAAGAGTTTGAATCTTGAATTTATATTTATGCCCGTTTTGTGCCAGGTTGTTCTTCATGCTAGTAAGTGCTAAATCTGCAGGTACAGAATGGCAGTATCTAGCGCGATTTGCTCAGGCAGCAGACTCCGCACGCGACCTACTGTATATGCACCCATATGCGCGCTGCATGTGGAAATGGACTCTGTCTGATTTTACCGCAAAATATGTGGTATTTTGATTGGATGTCATATGGCATATTGTGCCAGTTAGAAAATGCATGATCGGTTTTAATGTTATTTTAATGTAGGGAAGAATTAAATGAACGGCAAAATTCTGCATTTTGTTCGAGTAGCCTACCCCCTCTGTCACCTCATGTACCCCAGTTTGGGAACTACTGATCTAATGGCATATCTTACTTTAAATGTAATTCACGAGCAAATATATTAGTAAGGTAGGTTTCATATGTTATATTCTCTTGTGCAAAAGACAGGAATAAAGAAGACAACAAGCAAACATATTATTATCATTATTAATATTATTGTATGAATACTAAAAATATCTAACAGTAACATAACAGGTAGACGAGCCAGGCACACATAAGAGTGATGTTGGGAGGTCGCTGCATGGTGGCCGCTGCGTTCCACGGTGCCAAGTCCAGTGGTAGGTGCATTAAGATGAATATAACAATGATGGATCGTCAGAGAGGTACAGCTGTGACAGGTTGTCATTAGGATGGTAAATTTAACAATAAAAGATTGTCCAGGTAGACGTATATACCGGTGACAGGTCGAGTTGCAGGTACATATACATTACAACGGTGTCCTGCCACAGAAAGAGTTTATCCTAGCTCGGAAATCGCCAGCTGTGATGGTTATCTTCTCCTGTATGAGTGTGAGCATCTAGCCATGAGTCGCATTGAAGTGATGTCATCTCCCTCCCTTTGATTGATTGGCTAGAGGAGGAGCTGTCAGTCTAGAACTAGTGGACCAATGGTGGCGCTTAAGCCCGGCCTAATTTACATGAAACTCGAACTGCAACATTTGGAAACGCAAGAGCAAAATGTAGAAAGAAGAGCAAAGAGAAAAACAGCACAAGCGCACAAAAGAGTAAAATATGAGCAGAAAATGTAAGAGAGCAGAAAGAAAAGAGTAATAAAAGCAAGGAAAACAACTTTTAAGAACGCATAAACACAAGTTTAAGATTTGTGCAATATCATTTTTAATGTGTTTAAAATTTTGATTCATGCTTGTTATTTTTTTTAATGTGCTTTTAATTTTTCGATTTACGCTTATTATATTTTGATCCGTGACCACGTTCTTTGCCAATCCGATCATTTCGCATTTTTTTTTAAAGTTTTTCCTATATATTTTTACATGTGTTTTTAAATTTTTGTTTCACGCTTATTCTTTTTTGATCCGTGACCGCAATACTATTGGCGGGAATCTGATCCCATAGGATTGAAGCACTGTTACTGAAACACTAGCCTATAAAATAGTGATTGCATAATCACATTTACAGAGGGGAAAAAATGGAATGTATGATTATGGACTGACGTGATTGAAAGGAAAGGGATTATTTTGCCGTACCAGAGTGGCTTCTGTGAAAAATGCAGTAGATGCTGCTATATGTTTAGAGACAGACACAAGTAGCCTAAGGCACAACAAAGAAGTGTTCAAGACATGCTTGGAGGAGTTGCTATTAATGATATTGTGTTTTCCTAAATATTAAAATAGATATAGAAAGTTCTCTGTAGATGCTGAGGTGAACAGATTTCTGAAAAAGAGATATTTCCTATTTTAGTGGTCAAAAATTTCACTTGTTGTTATTTATGAATAAAAAAACACCGGGCAATAAATTTTTCTAACAATTATTAGTACTATTATTATTATAAAACGATGAGATATTTGGGACATTGATGGGTTCGCTGACTTTTAGGACACATGTTCAGGAACTGAACCTTCGCAAAGAATGATTTCAGAGTATTAGAAAATATAATTTAAATGACACATGCTGCAAAAGTGAAATAGTTATCTTTATTTTTGTTACGTTTTGTTTCCCTTCCTCACACTCCAGTCCAGTCGGTGGCGATAATACAGTTGAGTCGAGTTGAAGGCGTCGACCAGCAGAGGCGGGGTGTGACGTCACGCGCGTAACGTCTAGGATCAGCTATGGCCGAGAGGTAGTGGCGACTCACACTTTACTGGTAATATTGACATCGGGTAGCAAATATCTGAACGATACACCACTCTCCATTTATTGAGTTCTGCAGCATTTCATATACGATCTACTGAAAAAAAAACATGCCTAATATCAAAATATTTAGCGGCAGCTCCCACCAGGATCTTTCTCAGAAAATCGCGGACCGCCTCGGACTGGAATTAGGGAAAGTGGTGACGAAAAAGTTTAGCAACCAAGAGACGTGGTGAGTTATTCTTGTAAACTATGTGGTTATATGTTACTTTATCATGTTGAATTGCCGTTACTCGCTTGCTGCTGGGAGTTGTAGTTCAGATGGAGACCGCCAAACGGTCCACGTGGGTTTCAGAAGAATCCCAGAATACTGTGCGTCTACATGCAAGGCGATGTCTATTTGCTTCAGCTTCAACGTACATTTTGTCTAATATTGTCATTAAATGTCATTTAATTGCTAAACATATAGGAATGGGCACTCTTTTAGTATCGTTTGAGCTTATGCACCTGAGACCAAAACCTTTCACACATTAAGCTGGCGTGAAAAAGCCAACTTACTGAAATGCTATTTAAACTTATAGTTCTTATTATTAAAATATATATAATTATCATTATTCATAATTCAAATTTAAACTGCCAGAAGCCCATTAGGCTCAATGAAGCGGCCATTCTAACTGCATAGCAACCACCCAGAATACCCTAGCAACCGCCCAGCAACCACCCAGAATACATAAGCAACCACATAGCAACACCCTAGCAACCACCCTATCTATCTATCTGAGCTAGCTGGCTTTTAAAACTACTAGACTGAAACTATTTAAAACTGAAAACCTTCAAGCTTTTAAAACTACTTTCTTAGGTTTTTTTCAAGCTGTCTTAAAGTTTGTCTACAAACTTTTTTATCTAGTTCTCTGATTGCTTTGCTTATGTTCCCCATGTGATCAATTTAATTACATTTACCGTGATGATAGTCTTGTGGTTGTGGGTAACTTAAATGTTGTCACATGGCCGCAATTTGCATTTATTTGTTTATTAGGAGAATAATTCTTGGTCTGCTTTCTGACTCCATGGGAATCGTATTAAAATGTGAAATGTCCCTGAACATGCTGCCCTGTGGATACATTCAATGCTTATCGGTTTTCACTGAGAACACTGATAAAGAATATTTTATTTCATAGCATGCCTTCATGCTTCCCTGTACTTTTACAAAACAAGTACAATGTGTCAGTGATGGTTTCATATGGTAATACAGTAGCTTAGGTGTTAGACGATACTCATTTTATTTACATGTTATTCGAAGGTCACATGATATTATAAAAGTATCTTGTCCTTTTTTTGTTGCAGCGTAAACCCTGTTATACAAATGTTATGTAAGGGAAGTTTATTTGATGTACCAAGTGGGACATCTAAAACAAGTGTAATGTTTTACAGAATACATGTACCAGTTGATTTGTGTCAAGCCTGATCTGTTCCTAATATCCCTAATGTCTCTGTGTTTTGTGCAGTGTGGAGATTGGAGAGAGTGTCCGTGGGGAGGATGTGTACATAGTCCAGAGTGGCTGTGGAGAAATTAATGATAATCTTATGGAACTTCTGATTATGATAAATGCCTGCAAAATAGCATCGGCCTGCCGAGTCACAGCGGTCATCCCGTGTTTCCCTTACGCCCGGCAGGATAAGAAGGATAAGGTGGGGTGAAGGTTAAATGCCATTATTTGGGATGAAATCTGTGCCATTGTCTTTCTGTGAATGTTAAAGGAGGAACGTTTGTATGCATGCTTGCAGAATGTTTTGTACTTTGTTGGAAAGTGTTGCAAAAAGATGTTTGATCTTCTTGTTTTCTGCAGAGTCGGGCGCCCATTTCTGCCAAGTTGGTGGCAAACATGCTGTCAGTCTCTGGTGCTGACCACATCATAACCATGGACCTTCATGCATCTCAAATACAGGTAGATTTGGTGATAAAAAAAAATAAAATAATAATAATAAAAAAAAACTTGCATGTGTCTTAGACATAAAATGTGCTGGTTATAGTTAACATGACTTCCTAGATTTTTGGGGGATTTTGGTGTAGACTGTAGAGTGAGAATAATGGGACAAAAAGGTTGCACTTTTTTCGATAGTCCACTTTAGACATTCTACTAACTATAAGAAACTTTGCAGCCAGGGACTAAAACTGCCACACCTGCCAATAGTTGATGGTTTAAGAAAATTTTAATTTGTTTTTGCATAAACAGCCAGTTCTGACACCAAAATTTTAGATACCAGTGAAAATTCACAATTCTCTATTCCAATGTTGATACCACAGCTAAAACTACAAGCCTAAATAATATAAATTTAAAACATTATTAAATATAGAAAGTTCTGATGATAGAGAGAGGCGCATTTCGGGTCGCTCGTGAATTGATTCCTTTTTTCGCGTCTACTTGCACTTGAATGGACATATACACACAAAATGTATTCTCATAAACACTGTCGGTTATCTCTCAAGAGAAAGAAAACAAGAAATCATTGTTTTGGATCCATGCATTTGGTCTTAAAGTGACAGCAGCCTATAAATACTTGTTGTTGCTATATGTCATTAAAAGCATAGTTCACCCAAAAATGAAAATTCTGTCATCATTTACTCACCCTCAGGTTGTTCCAAACCAGTATAAATTTCTTTGTTCGGTTGAAAACAAAGGAAGATATTTTGAAGAAAGTTTGTAATGTGACTGCTTTGGGCCACCATTGACTTTCATATTATTTTTTTCCTACTATGGAAGTCAATGGTGGCTCAAAGCAGCCTGGTTACAAACTTTCTTCAAAATATCTTCCTTTTGCGTTCAGCAGTACAAAGACATTTATACAGGTTTGGAAAAACCTGAGGGTGAGTAAATGATTACAAAATTTTCATTTTGTTCATCAACTATCCCTTTAAGGTTTTTCAAACTACAAAACACAGCTTTAACAAAGATAAATCTATATTATATTTCTGTACCTGAAATGCATACTATAGTTAGACCTTACTTTATTTGCAAATTTGTGAGACTATATTGTATTTATCTATGCTTGAAATTGTTCTTATTTTTTTCACTTGCCTTTAATAATGTTTTAATTTTAGTATTGGAGTACTTAAAGAGTTCTTTAAGTAATAAATGGAAAGCAAAGTTACCCCCAGAATATTTTTTTTCTTGCTGATCCGAAAAATTATCCGCACTGTGACTCAAAAAAAAAAAAGTAATTTGATTCGATCCGTTGAACCACTAGTTCAAGCGCAAGGAGACGTGAAAGAGAGCTCAATTCAGCATTAATCAAACGAAAGTCGCAGCACAGATCAGCATGGTGGATGCCATGCCTCCAAGCTGTCTTATTCGTTTTGTTAATAAACGTTCTGTTTAATATGTTTTAAAGCAAGTTTATATTTGTTTCATATTTTTGGGGGGTTCCAGTGTTTGCTAATTTTCAGTTTTTTATTTCAACTTTGTGTAAGTCATTTGTAATTTTATATCAGGCCTATAGTATGTGTATTTGTTATGTTAATAAAAGTTCTATGTTTAATATAAGCATTTTGTACTGTTTTATAGATTTGTTTTTCATTAAGAATAATAATGAACCCACCATTCAAGCAATTGCCACCCCCGATTTGCCGCTAATTCAAAAGCGAAAGTAAAATGCACAGGCATTCATAAGCGATTTAAAAGCGAGGTGGAAAAGAGGGAAACTCCAAAGTACCCCCATTTACATTTCTTCTCCTTCTTTTTAGGGTTTTTTCGACATTCCAGTGGACAATTTATATGCAGAGCCGGCCGTTTTGAAATGGATTAAGGAAAATATCCCAGAATGGAAGAACTGCACTATTGTATCACCAGATGCTGGAGGAGCCAAGAGGTCTGTCGGCCGTCTGATTTTACCACCTGTTTAGTTATGCCCTAGCATGTGTAACTGCTGACTGAGCTGTTTTTCAATTGACAGGGTGACCTCCATTGCAGACAGGCTAAATGTTGACTTTGCCCTTATTCACAAAGAAAGGAAAAAGGCAAATGAGGTGGACCGCATGGTTCTGGTTGGAGATGTGAAAGACCGGGTGGCCATATTGGTCGATGATATGGCAGACACCTGCGGTACCGTCTGCCATGCTGCCGATAAGTAAGAAACTAAAACAAATATTAACATGTGCTATTTGTATAGCAGATGCAGTTTAGAATGCTTCACTTCTCAGAATTTAAAAACCTGAAGTGAAAAAAAGTAAAAATGTATTATTTAAAACTTTAAATATGAAATGAGAAAAAAAAAGTTTTTAGTTTCTATCGCATCATTCAGTTGTTTTGTTCTTGAATAATTTAAGAGTTTAATTGAGTTTGTTTCCCCCCCCCCCCTCTATATTTAGGTTAATATCAGCTGGTGCAGTTAAAGTATATGCCATCCTGACCCATGGAATCTTCTCTGGACCGGCCATTTCACGCATCAACAACGCTTGTTTTGAGGCTGTAGTCGTGACCAATACCATTCCACAGGAGGAGAAGATGAAACATTGCCCCAAAATACAGGTTTGTCATGCCAGAAATGTTTGATTCAAATCAAAACTGAATTCAATCCCTGCTTAATGAGTGACGATGAAGGAAAGAACTAAACATTCAAATTTCTGGTTACGCTTTGGGCCAGTGGTAATCTAATTTTATTTCTTATATTTCAAATTTGGCTTCCAAGGATTATAAAAAGAAGAGATTTGAGGTAAAACTATTTAAAACTAGCCGCATAGCGCAACTTCCTTCCCTTCACAGCGGTGCACATTCGTTCCTCCCTAAAAGCCCAAACTTAACATTAGAATCAGCACAATCGGTGATTGTTGTAATATGCAGTCTCTACTGTTGCTAAATTGCGGGACTTGTTTGATAATAAAAAGAGTTATTAAAAGCACAACAGTCCGCACAAGAGACGTTGTTTCCAACTTCAAGGCGGCTCTCTGTGTGTGCGCTCTGAAACGGACTGCAACTATACAAGAAAATTATACTTCGTCTGCACATCTTAAAGATCAAATACTCACAAAACTGTCAAAATGATCAGCTTGGAGAGTATTCACTTAAACACAGTTTATGTCTTAAATGGGCGTAAATAGTTGGGAGAAAATGTGTATTAGCGTATTAGATTTGCGTTTGGTCTTAAGCAGCAGTCTAATAATAAACCTGCTGACGATTGCACTATTAATGTGAATTTATCAACAAAAGGCAAAGAGAATTACTCCCAGCTCTTGAATGAATAACTTTAGCTTTGATAAGTATAAATCTATCAATTTATACAGTGAAAACTATACAGTGTTGTTTTACATTTGATTACGTTATTAGATTTCTTTTGTAGGCCATATTACTTGCCTGAACAGTAATGTTAGACCTTCCTGAAATTAAACCAGAAGTTTTCGAGCTGGCTTATATTATTGCGGAAGTTCTAAAGAACGCTCCGTGCATATAGCCCATTGTGACGTTTAAATTTGCATTTGGGAACGCAACATTCGTCTTTAGAATCATTTATAATTCAGTTGTTGTTTACAAAGAGAGTTTCATTGTCACATGATTCTTCAGAAATGTTGATTTGCTGCTCAAGAAACATTCACTATTTATTATTATCAATGTTAAAATGCAGTTTTTGCTGCTTAACATTTTTGTGGAAACAATGATACAATTCAAACATTTGTGGTAAGATATAAAAAAGAGAAAAAGGAATACTTTAATTTGTCATACATTAAAGTAATGAAAAGTGAGTGAAGAGTGAAGACATTAAAAATGTTACAAAATATTTCTATTTAATAAATGCTTTGATAAATGTAATATATGTATATACATGTAATATAATTTTAAATAAATGTTGTTCATTGAACTTTGTTTTTCAAAGAAAACTGAAAAATAAAACGTATCACCATTTCCACAAAAATATGAAGCAGCACAACTGTTTTCAACATTGATAACAATCAGAAATGTTTCTTGAGCAGCAAATCATCATATTAGAATGATTTCTGAAGGATCAGCTTTGATCACAGGAATAAATTACATTTTATAATAAAAAATTTTTGTATTTGTAAGAATATTTCACAATGTTGCTGTTTTTACTGTATTTTTGATGAAATATATGCAGCCCTGGTGAGCAGAAGAGATTTATTTTAAAATCCTTAATAATTGTTTCAAAACTTTTCGCAGGTACTTTAATAATAACAATTCTATTACAACTTTTAATATATTGTATAATTTATTAATTATTATGATTATTAAATGCTGCTTTTAAATTTTACAGAACAATAGTATGTATTATTACAATATTTTAATTTGATAAAATATATTAGGGATGCACCGAATATTCGGCCACCGAAAGACTTTTATCACCGAAACAGTACGGCCGCAATGTTGTGATGACGCAAACAGAAACCGCGAGATCAGCTGATGCATCTGTAGCGGACGTTATTCCTTTAATCTCAGCACTAAAGCGTCTCCTAAGCAAAGTGGTTGAGACGGACCACGGAGTGAAAACAATGAAAAGTACACTCTTAAGAGTCTGTCAAACTAAAATGTTTAACTTGACCCCACTCATGTGTACATCAAATAATAATGTACAGGACATTATTATTTAATGTACACATGAGTGGGGTCAAGTTAAACATTTTAGTTTGAATTTTATTTTATACTGTGCATTGTTGCAGTGTGCTAAATAAATATTTGCATAATTTGTAATTGATTTATTCTTTGAAACTTTAATATTAATTTATGCAATTGCAATGCCTTGATTTTAGTAAAGTTAGTACACAGTCATAGCCATAAATGCAATGGTACTAATAATTGCCATAATTTATTTCGGTGTTTCGGTTTTCGGCCTTTATGTTTAAAAGGTTTCGTCTTTTTCGGTTTTCGGTTTCGGCCAAGAATTTTCATTTCGGTGCATCCCTAAAATATATATTTAAAAAACAAAAAGAAGAAGTGCCGGGGGCATGGCTTGGGTGCACGGTCACATTTTCCTGCTTTTTTTATCTCTAGCTGATCACATGCCTGATAAATAAATAATTTATATATATGTGTGTGTGTGTTAACATTGATAATAAAAAATAGTGAATGTTTCTTGAGCAGCAAATCGGCATTTCTAAAGAATGTGACTCTGAAACTCTTTTGTGTGTGTGTGTGTGTGTGTGTATTTCCATCGCAGGTTTGGTCTTAAATTTCATGTAAGGTGGAATTAAAAAGGTCTTAAGTCTTAAATTTAACTTGTTCATATCTGTCGACACCCTGTTATCAGATTTTCTGTTGTGGCATTCTCTCCATATTTACAATACTTCCTTTAGCTGCTGCCTTTAACACGCTGGATCTTTCTCTGGAAACTGAAAGTAACTCACTTCCGCTAAACATTTACTCTTTGAATTCTTGCACCCGGGAACAATACAAGTCGACACCATTATGACTAAACGTTTGCTGAGAAGTATTTCCTACTAAATCAAAGCAGTATTTGGCTCTGGTTAGCGTATCCATAGCAGACTGGTGGGAGTGGCTTTGGATGGCAACATGCCCAGTGCATTATGGGTGTAATGAACAAAACTGAAAATCATTAACAAGAGTTTTTTTCTCATAATGTATTGTAATTTTTTGATTCTCATTTGCTACATAAATCTTTAACGTCTTTAAAAAAAAACCATTTTATATATACATATATACACTACCGTTCAAAAGTTTGGGATCGGTATGATTTTTTTATGTTTTTAAAAGAAGTTTCCAAAAACCAAGACTGCATTTATTTAATTAAAAGTACAGTAAAAACAGGAATATTTTGGAATATTATTACAATTTAAAATAACTGTTTTCTATTTGAATATATTTTACAAAGTAATTTATTCCTGTGATGGTAAAGTTGAATTTTCAGCATCATTACTCCAGTCTTCAATGTCACACGATTCTTCAGAAATCCTTCTAATATGCTGATTTGCTGCTCAAGAAACATTTCTAATTATTATCAATGTTGAAAACAGTTGTGTACTTTTTTTTTCAGGATTCCTTGATGAATAAAAAGTTCAAAAGAACAGCATTTATCTGAAATACAAAGCTTTTGTAACATTATACACTACCGTTCAAAAGTTTGGGGACAGTAAGAGGTTTTATTTTTATTTTTTTGAAAAGAAATTAAAGAAATGAATACTTTAATTCAACAGGGATGCATTAAATCATTCAAAAGTGACAGTAAAGACATTTATAATGTTACAAAAGATTATATTTCAAATAAATGCTGTTCTTTTGAACGTTCTATTCATCAAAGAATCCTGAAAAAAAATATTGTACTCAAATATTTTGTACAATTGTACACAATAAATGTTTCTCGAGCAGCAAATCAGCATATTAGAATGATTTCTGAAGGATCATGTGACACTGAAGACTGGAGTAATGATGCTGAAAATTCAGCTTTGCCAACACAAGAATAAATTATATTTTCAAATAGAAAAGTTATTTTAAATTGTAATAATATTTCACAATATTCCTGTTTT
>RJVU01078462.1:690969-703938 GCA_003731715.1 Anabarilius grahami
ATAATACTGTAGATATACATTTTGTATGGCGTGGATTTAAGGAAAAAGATCATTTTCATTTTAGAAATTTGTTATGATCCAACACGCAAATGGCCGCCTTATAGTGCCACTTAGTATCGGATGGATGTGTGTCTGTCTGTGTGCACGTTTGGGATCATCCTGCCAAGCTTGGGGTCTCTATGATTTGGGCCCTGTCCCTTCCTCCGGGTCCACACTTTTGTGATGTAAGGCCGATTTGACTGTCGGGTAGAAGTCTGCCGTGGGGCTCGCTTCAGTGCTAGACTGGCAAAAGTGAGCATCGTTGGCCGTAAAAGGGGGCGCTAGCAAGAATTCTTCTGAAACCTAAAATGACAAATGGGACAAACTATGGTCTTGTACAATAAAGACCGCAAGACTGCATAAAGTGTGCCATTTAGGACAGGGCCTCGCAGTCTCTACGCTTTTTGGATCAAATTTACTGGACAAACTAAACTGATGTTTAGTTTCTATAGTGTTACAACTCTCACTGGTAGTGGGGCAGGTTCCAACAACAACACTACTTAAAGGGTTAGTTCACCCAAACATGAAAATTCTGTAATTAATTACCCTCATGTTGTTCCAAACCCGGATGACTTTCGTTTATCTTCAGAACACAAATGAAGATATTTTTAATGAAATCGGAGAGATTTCTGTCCCTCCATTGACGACCTACATGACTACCACTTTAAAAAAAAAAACACACAATTTACCACTTTACTTACATAATATTAATCTCTTACGCGCATTCACACAACAACGTCCGCTCTCACGTCAACACAACATGCATGCTTGGTGGTGCTCCCATGAACACGCATCGGAGATTAATATTTTGTAAATAAAGTCAGAATTTTAAACACAAAAATTGTGTGTTTGTGTGTTTACTACCTTTCTGGGGCTTGAAATTGTTAGTTGCGTAGACTGTCAATGGAGGGACAGATTTCATTAAAAAGACCTTCATTTGTGTTCCAAAGATGAACAAAAGTCTTACGGGTTTGGAATGACATGAGGGTGAGTAAATGATGACAGAATTTTCATTTTTGGGTGAACTAAACCTTTAACATTAATCTACAGAGTTTAGGGTTAAATTGTTGATTTCAAAATCTGATAAAGCAGATAAATGCAGGGAAATTATCTCAAAGTTTAAGATGAAAAAAGATTTTAAAAAATGTTACAACCACTACCCTACTATATAAAAAAGATAAATCTGTATTTATTTAAAATTGTTATGGACAATTTAAAGGCTTTCACCAGAACAAATTTGCAAATTACAAAGGTAACATACAAAAATATCAACAGAAACAGAAATTAGAATGGATGAATTGTATAAAATTACAACACGTGACCGCCTACTTTGATTGTTAACCCGTACTCGAATGTATGTCAGGGTGGCTTTGTGTTCACTAGTTTACTCAACAGTTATGTTAAAAAATGACAATACTGGATTTTTTCTTTTCTAAAAATATTTCCCAATGCAATGCAATTTAACATATTAATGCAGTTTGACTCATCACTTACACCAGCAGTACCGAAGATGGGAAGCAGTTCGCATCACAACCAGGAAGACGTCCTCAAATCTGCTGACTCTACAGCCTGGTTTCGCAGCTACTTGCACGGAGGGACTTCTAGCCTAATTTCCACCTTGACCACAATCATTACATTCCCTTTGTACAAGACTGTCTTCCGCCAGCAGCTGCACAGCACTTTAGTACGAGAAGCGGTGGCCCAGTTGTTCAAGGAGGGTCCAGTGAAACTGTTCCGTGGAGTGGCACCACCCCTGCTGATGAGGTCTCTTAATGGGACGCTTCTGTTTGGCCTCCAGGATACCTTCCTACAGCAGCTTTCCCTCTGCTCTATGCCTACTCTTCCCAGGAATGGTCTCCCTGCTCTGGCAGGTTTAGGTGCGGGTGTGGTGGAGGCCTTGCTCTTCACCCCATTTGAGCGTGTGCAGAACGTCTTGCAGAACAGCAGGAATGACAGTCGTCTTCCTACCTTAAGGAGCATATTGCTCAAACTAGCTTCGAGGCCTTTAGCATCAGGGTACTACACAGCCTTTCTGCCTATACTCATCCGCAATGCCTTAGGGAACAGCCTCTATTTTGGCCTGAAGGGCCCCATGTCTAACACTCTCAGGGCTTATGGTTGTTCTCCGGTAGCAGCCTCTTTCACAGCTGGCGTCTTAAACTCAGTGGTGATCAGTCTGCCGCTGTACCCTCTTTCTGTACTAGTGGCCAACATGCAAGCCCGAGTAGATGGAGGAGGCCGAGGAGTAAAAACCAGCTGGCAGCAGCTTTGGGCAGCGCGTCAGCACAGATTGATTCTTCTGTACCGTGGAGGCTTCTTGGTCATCTTACGCTCCTGCGTCACCTGGGGAATCACTACTGCCATATACGACCAGCTGGAGAGGCGCTCGAGATGATCATCCAAACGGCCAGAATATCTCAGGTTAATAGTAAATGCTGCGATGCCATTTGTGATGTCATGCCTGCTGAAGTATTCATTGATGTATACTGTATATCGAAGAACCTGTGCAATTATCTCATTATTCTTTACTTGAATATACCTCTAATGCTGTTTGTTCAGCAAGACCATGTGAAACTGTTTTTGTTTTTAATAAATGATAATCATAAATACGGAAGATGTGTGGGAAAGGGGTGTTTTTCCATGTTTCATGTAGCTCAAAAATCTAATTTTTGTCCGTTGTCATCATAATGTGGCACTAATCCCATATGGGATCCTGTAAGAGTAATTGAAAGTAGCCTGCTGTAGTTTATCCATTAGGAATTAATTTTGCAAAGTTTCAGTCTATCCAGTGGGCTCTTAATTGATTTGAAAGAGCATTCTTGTTTGTTCCAAATTAGGATTGATTAAAAATTATAATCTTGTATTGAGGATTTTGCATCAGCACCTAAAGGTGTTATAAACATATATATATATAAATATATATATATGTTGACCTCAAAAACTATATGGGCATTAAGCCAGANCGGAACATATATATATATTTATATATAATTGCGACATTTTAAAATCTCACAAATCTGACTTTTCCCCCATGACAATTGCGAGTTTACATCTCGCCATTTTGACATATTTTCTCTCACAATTGCGAGATATAATGTCAGAATTGCGATGTATAAACTATATAAACTCGCAATTGTGAAATAAGAAGTCGCAGTTACCTTTTACATTTTTCATTCAGTGGCGGAAACAAGCTTCCATAGTAAAATCTAACGTTACTTAAGATGCAGTAGTTTGATTCGATGCGTCTCTCTTATCCTCTAGAATCTAGTTCACCCTTTGCTTTCATTCACTGTACATTCGATTTACAGTTACTGCGCTGCAAGTTTATCCAATCCGAACATAGTAGTGAGAGTTTGGGCCAATCAGAGCAAGCGGATTATACGTTATGTTGTGCAACGGGGTGTGATGGCTATTTAAACCATTTGCCCACCTTGAGCACTGCACAGAGATTCTGTCTAAGATATTTTGTGTACCACAGCTCCGAGGCCACCGAAAGGTAAGACTTTTGAATTATATGTTTATTTAATTTGAGAAACATACCTACCATATCATATATTTTTTGCATAGCCTACTGTTCCAGATATTATTACGGACATGTCTATTTACAAGCGCGTATGTACATTATACAATTGTAAACATGCGGTTATTTAGATACTATACGTTTACGGTACACATACGCACTTAATAGGTAGGCTATAGTAATAATAAGAAGGGAACTCATGTTTTAAATTTCAAGGCAGTGCAGCATATGCTTGTGCACACTTGACAATGCAGTATGCGTAGCAGTTTAGTTTATTAAGTGCAGTATTTACGTTTTTGCGGTGTAGAAAAGGTGTGTATGCATTTGCTTTGCGCATTCTGTCATAAATTCTTATGTCGCATTAAAGCCAGTTGCAGCAAAACGTCAATTGGAACGTTTGGAACATTCTAATATATGAAGTACTTGGCAGTGTTGCAAAATCTCTGAGATTGGCACCGAGTCATATTGGGTGTGGTGAAGACATGAGGATTTTAACATGATTATAACGTGATCATCATCATCATCACACTGAAATTCTGTTCATTTACCATATAAGTGTGATTATCTGCTTTGAAATTGTTCTGTTCTGATATTCACAAAACACTGAGGGTCTTGTATGTGTCATCTGCAAATAAGAACATTGAGAGGGAACATCGAAGTCTTAAGCACACGAATAAAAGCCTTGGTTAGCTAAACTAATATGTTTTCAGGGTTACTGTGTATCATCACATATCTGTCTTTTTTGAGAGATCTGATATTAAATTATACAACTGTAAAAAGTGGCACTTAAAACTAAATTATTCAGTCATATTAGGTAATGCTTAACAAAATATGTTTATGCCATGGAAAACCAAAGACAATATGGTAACATAAAGTAGGATTATTTTGAATGAGAACAGAGTGATTTTGTAAAATTACTTCCTGTTGGTGTGCAGATCTTTCTGTAGCTTTAGCATTATGCTGACTTTATCTGTTAAACATACAAGCTCCAGCGCACTTAGATTTTGTTTTTCTGCAAATCCACAAAAACCAAAGGGAAAAAATGTAATGTTTTAATATTTGCCAGCCTCTTTCTGATAAGGGGTTGTGTAACCTGGTTTTGAACACACACCTGAGGGGCGGGTGGGGCGCGTCGACGTGTCCATACAAGCAAAATTTAACCTTACACCTTTGAGGAAATAGCTCTTGGGTAGAAAAAAATGACACTTCTCCTTTTTCAAATGCGGTTTACCCACAGTTTAGATGCCGTTATATGCCTTGCCAGCTATGCTTGAGAAAGATAGGAACAGCAAAAAAATCACAAATACTGTATAAACACACATTGACCAAAGCATTAGAATGTCAATAAGTCAAATGATTTGTGTAAAGAACGTTTTGATTCCTGAACATGAGACATTTTTAATGAGTAATTAGGAAAAGATAAGCCTAAGCAAACACTGCATGTAGAGACTAAAGTTGAATTGCTTGGATTCTCACAGACTCTCCAAAATGAGTGACAACAACCCCGTTAAAGACGAAGTGCAAAACTTTGATAAGAGGTGTCTAAAAAAGACAAACACAGCGGAGAAGAACACTTTGCCGACTAAAGAAGGTAAGCGGGTTTGGCAGCCTCGCCCTCATGATTCATTGTTCCAGAACACCGCTCACCCTTGCACAGTCTTGTGTCGATCTGACACGGCAAAGCAAACATTACAAGAATATATACAAGGGTGTAACTTTGGTTTGAGTAGTGGGGGGGGGGGACATGTCCCCCCGTCCCCAATTGGAAATTACGCCCCTGAGAATATACATTACAGAGGAATTCTGCTGAGATAAGACTGTCTGCCTCTTTCACCCGTAGCTGAGCAGAAGATTACAACATAGAAAGGAGTGGCTGTTGAGGGACTCCAATGATTACTAACAGCAGCACAATTTACAAAAGCATGTTATGGACTTTAAGCTTCATTTTCATTAAGGAATATAGGTGTAACACCCCTACACACAGGTATAAAATGCAACTGCATACGGCAGGGAATGAGAAGAAAAAAATCCAGGAAGTGCACACTTAAAGGGATAGTTCACCCAAAAATGAAAATGTTATTACCCCATGATTTACTCACCTTCAAGCCATCCTTGGTGTATATGACTTTCTTCTTTCAGACGAATACAGTCAGAGTTATATTAAATAATGTCCTGGCTCTTCCAAGCTTTATAATGGCAGTGAATAGAGGATGAGATTTTGAAGCCCAATAAAGTGCATCCATCTATCATAAAATATATTCACAAGGCTCTGGGGGGTTAATAAAAAAATATCCATATTTAAAACTTGAAAAAGTAAAATAACTAGCTTCCGGCAGACGGCCATACACACGTCGACTAACACCAAAAGAGTAACCTCTAACGCGATGTAGGTGTAGCGTAAGCTTTGACGCCTCTCGCTGTTCAAACAAGTAAGGCAGAGCAACAAATCGAGCTCCTCTTCTCTTATATCGAATTTCATGATCGGTGTTTTGTTTAGCTCTCTTCTCTGCGCTTCCGCGTTCATCAGTACGTCATGCGTCGGGTCAGAGTTCACTCTTTCATCATAAATCAATGTTTACGGCTGTCTGTCGGAAGCTAGTTATATTAGTTTTTAAAGTTTTAATTTAAATATGAATATTTTTCTTACACAAACGCATTGCTTCACTTCAGAAGGCATTTTTTAACTCTCCAGAGATGTGTGTATCTTTTATGATGGATGGTTGCACTTTATTGGGCTTCAAAATCTCATCCTCTATTTACTGTCATTATAAAGCTTAGAAGAGCCAGGGCATTATTTAATATAATTCCAATTGTATTCATCTGAAAGATGAAAGTCATATACACTTAGGATGGCTTGAGGGTGAGTAATTCATGGGGTAATTTTCATGTTTGGGTGAACTAACCCTTTAAGTTATGATCGACTCTTCAACACTTACTGAGTAGATTTCCGCATTTATTTTCTCCAAGCACTGCCTTTAATATCTGTTTTCAATGCAACTTGTAAGTTATCTGAAGATGCTCAGATCAGTATGTCTCAACTACTATGAGAACTACTACTAATAATTCTAAACATCTTCCATATGATCTATTTAAATTGTTTGCGTGGTATTTTGTTTAATGTGCCTGAAGTTGTCCTTTGTTTTTCTCGTTCAGTGGAAGTAATTCAATATAGGCAGTAATTCATTTACATCTCAATTTGCATTTACAGTTTCCTCAAAGAAAAAAGAAAGAGAGAAAGAAAGAAATAAACAAGAAAATATGGATGCGGTGGCATTGTAATGATGATTTAGTGAAGTCACCTTTATTTATATAACGTATTGTATATACAATACAGGTTATTTCAAAAGCAGCATATAATGTCTGTAACAGTGCTCTATAACAGTGTTAGATGTCTCTCAAATTAAAACACCTGAGGTGTGTCCTGAGGAAACCCTGATCTATAACATTGGTTCTCAAAATATTTTAGTTGGCTAATAAGCCCTGTTTATTAGCTAAAAATGAATCCTTACTTTTAATTAAAAAAAAAACAAACAAAAAAAACATTTGAAAGCGAATATGTAGTATTTTTCGCTTGAACTTTTTTAAGATAGAGTGTTATGGCTCTTTTCACTCTCAGGGGTCATTTACACAACAGAAAAAACAGAAAACTTTTGGTCGTTCAGTTACACAACAACAGCGTTTTGGGGGCCTGAAAGCACAGACCTTTGAAAACAGGTTTCAAAGTGCAATTTTTTGAAAACGATACCGTTATTGTCTCCATGTATACTACAAAAATGTGAATTTGTGAAAACAGTGACGTCATGCGCATGTGTATTACATGTTCAGTCTATAGGTGCGTAGTGTTTCTTTACAAAGTGACATCACCAACTACTGGCGTGGCAGCAGAATACAACGTTTTTAGTCGTTTTCGTGGATCCGTGTGAACAGGGATTGTTTTGACAACGTTGTCGTCTGTACGCAAAGGGGAAAAAAAAAACGCAAAGGAAAAACTTTTCCATTTTTAGTACATCGTTATCGTGTAAACGTACCCTGAGCCCACAGTGTTTAACCCTGGGTTATGAAACTCTGAGCTGGGCTAGAAGCTTGAGAAGGCCATCTGTTTCACTTGTCATGTGGCATATTCTCTCCGCACCACCACGTTCATTGTTACACCACTCTCCTTTCATCTGTTCACAGATATCGAGCAAGAAAAGAAGGCTGGAGAAGTGGCAAAATGAATCCTGTCATGGCTCTTCTCACATCCTCACACTTAGCCCCTGGACGTCAGCTCTACTTCTGCATATCAGATAATTTTTAAATTGAATGGCATTTTTAAAATGGCGAGAATCATGTATTAATTGCAGCTGTGGATATGATATGATTAGAGAGGAGATGATGACGTGGGCTGTTAATGAGCACATATCTAACATTACCGACTAATGACCGCCCACATCAATCTGGTGACATTCTGCATTCTTTAAATGACATGTGAGATGATATTTTTGTTTAATAAATAATGATAAAAAGTTCTAAAAGGTGTGTAATCGCTTATTGAAAAGAATCCTTAGTAATGGTGTCCTGGGAATTTATAGACAATGTTATCACCAATACTCATGGTTAGGGTTTGCGAACTACTGCATCTTGTCCTGTACTAAAAATTACTTTTCTTGAGTGATCAGACAGATGAATGTTGCCTGCTGAACACTAAAATGTTGTGGTAAGCAACACACGAACGGGGGGTATTCCAGAATGCAAGGTTATCTTATCGCCAAACATACACTGAACTTGATTAATCCAAATCTTGCTTACTCGAGGTATGCTGGTTTCAAAAACACGTCCTAAGTTCAGCCAACCCAAAGTATATTGTTATTTTTCTATATTGATATATTATTTATACTATATTGATGCTAAATATATAATAAAAAGAATGCCTGATTATACTAAATAACAGTCTGTGCTTGCAGTGATAACATATCTGTAAAAGTTGATTTTTTTTGTTCAGTCATTTTGCTTCCACATTGCTTGAAAGGTAAGATATGTTTATTTTGGTCACTTTACAATAAAGTCCATTAGTTAACTATATTATTTAACATAAACTAATAATAAACTGCACTTTTACAGCATTTGTTAATCTTTGTTGCTGTTAATTTCAACATTTACTAATACATTACTAAAATCAAGAGTTGTATTTGTTAACATTAGTTAATGCACTCTGAAGTAACATGAACAAACTATGAACAGCTGTATTTTTATTAACTAATGTTAACAAAGATTACCAAATACAGTAACAAATGTATTGCTCATTGTTTTAGTTCATGTTAGATAAAACATTAACTAATGTTAACAAATTAACATTATTGTAAAGTGTCAATGTTTTTTATTATAGAAATACATTATAGCATAGAAAACGTACTGTTGCAAGAATAAAAGACTGAATGCAGATCAACAATGTATGATATAGTATGTGTATATATATATGTATATATATAAAATAATAAAATAAATACTATCTTGTTTTAGTAGTGCTTTATTTTTCTANTAGTGCTTTATATGTGTATATAATGATATATATATATATATATATAATATTGTGTAAATTATGTTCAGAGAGTAAGTTGCTATGACTACTTACCTTGAAAAGTTACCATTTTTGGAACCAAAAGTTGAGGTTAACCGCTTACATACCCTTAAACATAACCGGGTATGTCACTTTCTGGAATACCATTCAAGATACACTTTAAATAGTATTTATTATGGAACTAAGGACATGTCTAGAGATACATATGAAGATAAACAAACCATATACAAATAAAGATGAGAACTGACAAAGGACAGCTGAAACTCAGGGCTATACAAGGGAAACTAAACTAGACACAGGTTTGCAAATGATAGGCAACCACAGAAACTAGGAAACTGAAAGTGGAGAAACAGAAAAGTATCAAAATAAAAGTCCACATAACTAGTGATGGGAGAAAAGAAGCTTTTCGAAACTTTGAATCAAATGAACCAATTGCTTCACAAAATGATTCACTGTTTAAAAGCGCTTGGTCAGAACAGTGTAACTGCAACAAAAACTCCGCTCAAACATGCATAAAAAACATTTTACAAACCAAATGAAAATGTTTTACTGTATATAAAATTATGACTGAAGTCACAGGACAAATTTTTTAATCTTGACATCTTCCCTACCTGCCTGTTCATGAAAGTATTGATGTGCCATTTACGAAAAAAAAACATTCTTTTGAGTTGAATTATTTCCAAGAATTGGTTGGAGTTCACAGATCCTGTCTGAATGATTTGTTCATGAATGAACTCGATCTGCTTGCAGTTGTTATTGGCCCATCAGTGAATAACTACTTCAATTTAGGCCTCTTCTCCACACAAAGCTATCATAAAATGTTAGGTTTTTTATTTATTTATTTATTTTTTATGGTACTTATAAATTCCTTTTTGAAGCTTGTGTTTCATGGATGACAGAAAAGCTAAAGTTTTTAATTACATAAGGCTGAGTACATTTTCATGTTTGGGGGAACCGTTCCTTTATTTATTTAACTTATTAAATGAGTTTTGTCGTATTATAAAGTACCACACCTTTACGCATAAAAAGCCACTTGTGCCAAAGGGTGTGAGGGAGGTGAATTCTCAGAAACAGTGCATGATCACTGTCTTATAGTACAGTCTAACAAATTTTATACCTAGTCATTGTCATTTGTAAATCTATTAAGAATTTAAAAAATGCAGGTTTTGGTTGATTAGTACAGATGGCAACATATTACAGCATAGGGGACACATACAGTTGTGGTCAGAATTATTGGCACCCTTGGTAAATATGATCAAAGATGACTGTTAAAATATATCTGCATTGTTTATCCTTTTGATCTTTAATTCATAAAATTAGCAAAAATCTAACCTTTCATTGAAGGAAAATAATTGAAAGTGGGGAGAAAATCACATTATGAAATAAATGTTTTTCTCCAGAACACGTTGGCCACAATTATTGGCACTCTTTTATTCAATACTTTTTGCAACCTCCTTTTGCCAAGATAACAGCTCTGAGTCTTCTTCTATAATGCCTGATGAGTTTGGAGAACACCTGACAAGAGATCAGAGACCATTCCTTCATACAGAATCTCTCCAGATCCTTCAAATTCCCAGCTCCAGGCTGGTGCTTCTTCTCTTCAGTTCACTCCACTCATTTTATGTAGGGTTCAGGTCAGGGGACTGGGATGGTCATGGCAGAAGCTTCATTTTGTGCTCAGTGACACATTTTTGTGTTGGTTTTGATGTTTGTTTTGGATCATTGTCCTGATGGAAGATCCAACCACGGCCCATTATTGGATTTCTAGCAGAAGCGGTCAGGTTTGGATTTTTTATCTGAACAAGATGTCCAGGACCTCCAGCAGAAAAATAGGCCCACAACATTAAAGATCTAACAGTATATTTAACCGTGGGCATGGGGTGCTTTTTACCACTGTGTGCACCAAACCCATCTGGTGGGTTAGCTGCCAAAAAGCTCTTTTTTTAGTTTCATCTGACCATAGAAGCCGGTCCTGTTTGAAGTTCCAGTCGTGTCTGACAACTGAATATTCTGGAGATTGTTTCTGGATGAGAGCAGAGGATTTTTCTAAAAACCCTCCTGAACAACTTGTGGGGATGTAGGTGCTGTTTGATCATTTTTTTTTGGCCTTCTGAGACACAATCTCTGCAATTCTCCAGCTGTGATCCTTGGAGAGTCTTTGGCCACTCAAACTCTCCTCCTCACCGTGCATTAGAGCGATTTAGATACATGTCCTCTTCCAGGCAGATTTGTAACATTTTTAGTTGATTGGAACTTCTTAATTATTGCCCTGATGGTGGAAATGGGGATTTTCAATGCTTTAGCTATTTTCTTATAGCCACTTTCTATTTTGTCAAGCTCAACATTCTTTTGCTGCCCATCAGAACTATATTCTTTGGTTTTACTCATTGTGATGAATGATTAAGGGAATTTGGCCTTTGTCTTTCTTCAGGTTTATACTCCTTCGAAACAGGAAGTCATGGCTGGACAATTTCATGTCCATGATCACCCTGGTGTGCTAAAAAAAATGTAAATATGAATGGGAATATACATAAGAGATATTTTACTCAAAAAATTCTAGGGGTGCCAATAATTGTGGCTGACGTGTTTTGGAGAAAAACATTTATGTAACACAGTTCGTAAATATGGGAAGAAGGAGGCGGGAACCGGCAAACGTTCAAACAAAAACTTTAATATATAAATAAACCAACAAAACGAAAGTAATGCCGGCAGACCCTCGCGGACGTCTGTCGGCCACACAAACATAATATAACATAAAATAAAGTCCAGGCCTGGTCCTCTCTCGTCCTTCACTGTCGTCGCTCCTCCTTTTATGCTCCCGGAGCTCCTCCGTGAGGGACTCGAGGCCGGTGCGCCTCACAGGTGACGATCATTAACACTCGCGTCACCGGCCTCGCGCCGTTCCCTCACGGCTCTCGCCTGCCCTGCTCGTCACAATTTATTTCTTAATGTGATTTTCCCCCCACTTTCAATTCTTTTCCTTCAATGAAAGGTTAGATTTTTGCTAATTTTATGAATTAAAATCAAAAGGATTAACAATGCAGATTTATTTTTACAGTCATCTTTGATCATATTTACCAAGGGTGCCAATAATTCTGACCACAACTGTACATCTGCACATTCAAATGTGCTTAATATTCCTTCTACAAAACTGCAAGAAACCATGAAGGTATCACTTTATTTTGATAGTCCATTTTAGACCATTCTCTAATACTCTAATGAGAATTAGTTGCATGTAGTTACAAAGTTATAAAATGTCTAAAGTGGACAATTGAAATAAAGTTTAACCACCATAAATATTTTTGAAGCGGAGCTCACCAAAAGAATGCAGTGAAAGAGTGTGAAAGTTAGCTTTGATAAATTAGTGAAGATGTTTGGCGTGAAAGCCAAAGAATGTTTCACCGCACTTGGACGTGTGTGGTCATGCTGAAGAGAACATATTTGTGCTCTGGCAGATAGAACAGGGCAGATGTATGTATGAAAGTGTGTATGCAGAGTTTCATTTGATTGCCAAACACAAAAATCATTGCAAACATCCATGATAAATAGATTACAAAAAGATTCACAAATTTTGCAGGCAAGTCAGATTTTACATCATATCTGTTTAAAAGATATGATGTTTTTTGTATTATTATTCATCAAGCTTCTTCTACATTTTTACATTAAGTAATCCCTCAAAATGTATCAATATGTACTCAAAAGCAGCCCTTATGTCAGAGTATCTGGCTGTTTCTATCCAGTTATTTAGAATATAAAGGATACCTGCTGTACAGTATGTGTGACTGTGAGGGATAAGAGACGATTCTCAGAGAGAGAGAGAGAGAGAGAGAGAGAGAGGAGGAAGGGGGAGGGT